>LR551489.1:0-79872 GCA_900536415.3 Caenorhabditis sp. 38 MB-2015
GCGCGTGGGGGAATCGAACCAGAGCTCGGCGCCGTCGTTCGATTCAAAGACAGGCCCGTTAACCAGTCGGCCATGGAAATTTTCACTGTTGTACTTCTCTCTAGGGTTGTAAAACGGGTGCGACGGGTGACCCGTCCTCCTCTTTCTGTTTGACACCCGCCACACCGGGCACCCGTCACACCCGGCACCCGCCACACCCGGCACCCGCCATACACGCCCGTACACGCCCGCACCCGTACACGCCCGCCTGAAAATACACACAAACAGCCGGGTGTCGCGTGTATGAAACCACACACAGACGGGTGTGGCGGGTGTCAAACAAACAAACAGGCGGGTGTGGCGGGTGTCTAACGAACGAACAGACGGGTGTGGCGTGTATCACGGGTCACCCGTCGCACCCGTTTTGCAACCCTACTTCTCTCAGAGAACTTTTCTCTGCGTCTCTCTCAATCTCGTCAATTGCATGCTGACATGACGTGGCTATGATAAGCGAACAATGTGTATACAGAAAAACTTTTGACAGATCAAGAATTAGACAATCACTTGTTTGTGATTTGAAACGAGGAAAATACATTCCATTTCACTGATAAAAGTTCAGGTTTTGAAAGTGGCTCGTGATATTTTCCTGGAGAATAAACCGAGTGCAATAGAGATTACATATGTACACTCCATTTTTATTATAATTATGTGGTACGAAAAAAAAAATGGTTTTATCAGTAAAATATTTAATCTACGTGTGAATGTGTTTTTTTCTGTCATAAATCGAACACAAGCAAATATGATGAAACATGATTTTTGTCAAAAAAATTAACGAAGAATCAATTGAAAGCCTTGTCACAAGTTTTCATTTTTCAAAAATCTAAAGTGATACAGTAATTCATGAAGGATCTCGCGAATCGCGTGCAGAAGCATTGTTGTCTGTTTTTGTCGTGAATTTGTTGGATAAATAAGTTGGCTCAACATTACCGGTTTAGAAAACAAGAGAAAAATCATGCTTTGTCTAAAAGAATTGTTTTCAAACATAAGTTAACATAAATGGATAACTACCTCTGGAATAACGAATCAGACAATTCAAGAATGTAAATCGACAATAACCAACGCCCAGAGTAATGAGATAATGTTCTCTAATCTTGTATAAAACTTGTTCAGCAGAAATTTTTGTCTTTACTTACTATTAACTGTGTGCTCTGCATGATTTCAGTTCCGAGAAAATTCCGAGTTTAGGGTTGTTTGATTCACCCTCAAACGTTCAATTTCTTTAATGTTCAGTCATTGTACAAGTATTGCGAGTATCAAGGTTCTTACATAATACCACCGCCGTAGATGATTTTAAGACTGATATCATATAATCCGAAATATGTTATTTTCACGAGTTTGTATTGTGAGGTTGAAATAATTAGACCATTGGAAGAGAAACCAATATGGCCGAGAAAACCAGAATAAGACAGTACATTTTGAAAAAGAAAAAAGAACAACAGAAAAAAGATGACACGTTTGCAAACGTTTATCAACGTGTCATCTTTGGCAGACGTGTCTTTAAAGGAAACAACTGAACTGAGCTAGACTTGAGTCTTGTAGCGATTAGATTACGGTTTTTTAGTAGTCGCCCATCAAAAAAAAAAATTCTAGGCCGCTCTCTAATTTTTTCGTCTTCACAATATATGAAATGTCAATATTGTCACCAGAACTACTGTGAGAGTGAAGAATGAGTTATGGAACAGTAAAATAAATTTTATAAACTCTAATGGTTTTACACATCTGAAACAATAGGCCAAAACATATTGTAAATTGCTGGAAGTTCTAGAATTCATTATTGACAAAATGTGCATGCATACAAGTTAGTGATTCTTGTTCAAAAACATATTGGGAGTGTTTTCTGAAAAAAAAAACTCTGGAAACTTCATCGAGCTCGAAAAAATTGAGACTCAATAATCATAGTCACTGAAAAGAACGCAAAGATCTAAAAGGCACATTGAAAATTTGTCGGAAATGTGAGTCTTGATTCCGTATCATATGAAGAATCACTGTCTGAAATTATATAAAGTTAGTGAATTTTTTTTTTGTTGATTGGTGGGTTTGTTTCAGAGTTTCAAAAATGTGACGAGCACTGTATGATTTCCATAGTTTTTTTTATCTCCACAGCAAAGGAAACATACGATTTTTTACAAATACTTTATTAAGAGAAATCCGAAAAAAACTTCTCAAAACTGCTCTGAAGACATTTCTTTGTTTTCCATAAGATGATGAAGCAGTAAATATTTTGTAACGTTTACTGTTTTACAGAATATTTGAAACAGTAAATATGCAACCTCATGTGTTTGTCTTCATCTTTGTTTTCACCCATATATTCAGTAAAAAATTTGTAGACAGTACTTCGGAATATGCATAAATGGATATATGAAGTGAAACCTGTTTACCATGTCACGAAAAGTAATGGTTCCTTTTTGTTAGATAAAAGCGAAAAAAATGCAAAAAACCATGGAAAAAACTTTGGAAAATGAAATGACAACCCACTCACACATATGCAGCCAACCGTCGGGTACTCGTTTGAAATATTTCTACGATTTTTGAAAACAAAAAAGCTATGTTTGTGTGAATCAAATTTGCACATTTTGTTACTTACTTATTTCAGCCTAAACGTAGAATGTTTCCAAGTGTCTATTTTCAAACAGAATTTTCTCGAATACTAGAGTTTTCAGTAAAAAATCCCTTGTTGCACTTCGAATATTTTCTCCAAGTAAGTAAAATTTTTATGAATTTTTCCTGTTTCAAGAAAGATATTAAAATATTGTTTTTTGAAGATCCAAGTTTACTAATTGCTTTTCTATTCACCATCTGAAAATTTTATATAATATTTTTTTCACCTGAATGTTTTCAAAACAAGTTTTTTTTTTCACATTTTCTTAGAACTGAACGTTTGAACTCTTTTTAATTTCAATTTCATGTATGTTTTAATTATCCAAATCTACCGTATCGCCCACGTACAAAAATCTAATTAAGCCTCTTTTTCATCCTATTTAAACAACCCCCAATCGTTCCTTAAATTTCAATCTGAAAATGAATGTTGATTCTTGTTCCACCAACAATACGTCGCTCTAAAATATGCAAAACTGTGATGAATATTTCATCATCGATGTGTATGCTCATCTATTCATCCCAAAGTACACATGTCAATGTGACATTTTTTAGAAAATATACATAGTTTTATTGAGCTCTATGTTTTTTTTTTTGCTGGAAAATGAGAAATATGTTGAATCGAGTCCGGAAGGAAGGATTAATCCGATTCGAAACTTCCGATTTGAAAGTCTTCGAGCTCTTGTTTTTTTTTTTGCTTCGTTAAATGAACATGTTCATTAGAATACAAATTAGATGATTGTTTCGTTTTTTCTTCGTTTTTTTTGTGTTTTGTTGAACTTTTATTTTTCAATATTTTGGATTGAGGATTTCAGGGGAACTTACTGGACATGTTTCATTTGTGGTACCAAGATATAATCTGTGAAAATAATCTTTCAAAATTATAGCAATAATCTGAAACGGTAAAAGTGAAAAATTCTAAAGATAATTTTTGAAGAAAACTTGTGAAGTTGCCTATATCTTTTGAGGACGAGCTTGAATTTTTGGTGTTTTTTCTTTTTTTTTCTAACAAAAGAGACGGTTTTTGAAAAATAAAGATTTTTGACGAGACAGGTTTTCGACTGCTGATAAATATCCCGTAATCAGTTTTTTTTCAAATCGTGTGTTAGACAAAGAGTAATATAATTTCTTTTAAAAAAAATAAATTCAATACTTTCAGGAATAAAATTGGAAATTTCACGTGAAAAATAAAAAAAATAATGTTACGTGAGTTTTATTTTTTCATTTCCTTCTGTTTTTCTTTTTTTAGCTGAAAACTTCGAAGCTAAATTCTGGACATCGATAAATCGCAATTGGCAAAAACTGAATACGGGATATTGACTAGCGTTCACAAATATATCAAATGATATATTTCTCAAATAAAATCCCCTATTTCTGAAACCATCCTTTTTTAGAAGTGTTTCAGTAATTCTGAAAACATTAAAAAACCCTGTTTCAACGTAAACTTTTATGAATCCTCCTCATTTTTTGCTGATTACAACCGTTTTTTCTTTGTAACAAAAGAGTCCATGATTGAAATGTATACATTACAAACAAACTTCAATGTTCCCTTGTTGAAACAGAAATTTTTTTAAAAACTTTTAAGTGAAATATATTACTTGTTTTTTGACAGACCGTTATTTGAATAGAGTTGAGTTCAGAAACTTTCGAACAAAATCCGAAGAAAATAACCAAATTGAAAAAAAACAGCAGGTTTATATCCATTTCTAAATAGAAATATTCGAATAATGTAACAATTCAAAATCGAATTGCATTTAAAGTTTCAGTTCGAGTAAAATCAGTTGTTTAAAACAGTGAAATTCTTAATATTTACATAAGTAGCATTTTCATGAGAGATGCCTAAAAGAAGATCTCGAATCTGGAAAAATTGAACATTTTCAAACATCTTCAACATTAGACTGATTTCTGTGAACTAACTCATGATCTTTCGCACAGTCTTTAATGAATTTTTTCACAAAAAAATTAGTTTTTGGTGTTATTTTTTTTTGATCCTCACATTTCGAAAAATACCTGCTTCAACCCTTCATTTTTTGGAATCCAGTTTGTAAAAACTGATCACTATCGTTCTTGATGAAAAAAAACTACGCAAACTTCGATGAAAACAACTCAGAGAATTGCAGGCGAGCATCGTAAAGAGATCAAAACGAGCTCGACAAAAAACTCATAGTGAGTTCAAGTGGACTTCCATTCACATTATTTTATCTAACGGAGGAATTTTAATAATTTTTTAGGTCACGCTCAATGATATTTTCCACGTTTTTTCTGCTCATTTTATTTTAAAAAACTTGAACTTTTCATTTTCAAAAAATAAACTTTGAAAACGAATTTAATGAAACATTTTAAGTGTAAACTCAAGAATCGAAAATTACCTGAATTTCGTATAATTTTTTCAACTTCAAAATTTGATTTTAATTTTTTAGAGTGAAACTTCTGATTTTTTAAATAAATTCTGATTTTTTAGAATAAAACGTCTAATTTTTAGCGAAGACTTCGACAGATTTTGAAAATTTATATTGAATTTTCAAGTTTTGATTTGCCGCATCAAACATAAAACTTTTCTGTATTTCAATTTTTTGGACAAACTTTGAATATTCAGAAGCAACATTATTGAAACCCAGTTTTCTTGATTCCGTAGAACCCTAAATTTTTAAAACTTCTCGTTTTTTTCATCTGCAATGTTTCCTAATGTAATCTCATTGAAAAATTTGAAAATTTTGAGAATGTCTCCAATATTTTTTTTTCAAATACACAATAAAGTTGAACTCTCAAATTTTTAGATTCTAATTGGGATGTTAAAGGTGAACTGCAAAATAATCAAAAAAAAAACATGGTCTGCGAATTTGCGTTATAAACTTTTTTTGAATCTGCACACACCGAAATTGTGAGAGTGTGTTGGAACAATGAGAGGGAATAGAAAAAAAAAATTCCAAATTTTTTTGCTCGGCACGACTATTTCGACGTGGATATGAACCTTGTTTTTTGTGAAACATCTCTGAAAAAAAAAACTTTTTCATTCCAAATCGAAATTGCGGTTCCCATTCATCGGGTGAACAGTTTCGAGAAATGAAATAACCGCAGAAAAATGTGTACGTGTTCACGTTGCCCTAGAAAAAAAAACAGAAAACCGAATAAAATCGGTATCTTTAAAAAAATGATTAAAATTCCTCCGTTATTTAAATTATCCTCTTCCATTTGATCTTATTTTCATCTCCTGTCGAGCTTGACATTTCAAAATAAAACGATTTCCATTCGAGCTCGTGATGAGTTCGCTGTTTTGTGATTAAGTACCTCGTTTCGAGCTCGTTTTGAGTTCCTATTGAGTTTGACAACCCAACTTTTTTTGAACCATTGAAAAAGTAGTTTTAAGAACTGCGGATTGAAAAGGCGGTGATAAGAAAAAAATATTTATTAGTTAAAGCATATACCGATAATTTATATAAAGAGATTGGGGTAATGAACCAAAGCTGATAAAAAGACATCCAGTAACAAGACATTTTGTAATTTCACTTTGATGTTTCATAAATAAGGTGTTCCCATCGTAGAGGACAATTTCCGTCTCATTTTATGCCATCAATTTTGGTTGATCATAATGTGCAAGGTGCTCTCGTCAAGATTCTGCAAATTTACATTATACGTTCAAGTCACACTAGTAGTTGAAATCACCATTCTTTCTCATTCCCGTTTTTCAATAGCACCGACTACGCAAGTATAAGAACGCAAATCACTTCTGTAAAAATGAATAAACTTCCTTGTTATTTATCTGATAAGTTTGCATTTTTCTTTGGTTTCTCCAAAATTGCGAATGTGTAGTCAATAGTGGATTATAGTCATTTAAGGTCAACAGCAAACCTGAGAAGCTGGTTTTTATATGTGAAACTAGGAAAGTCTCGAAAATAAACATCAATAATTCCTAAATTCGTGGTTTTGTTCTACTGTTATGACTCACCAATAGCTTGGTCATTGACTTTAGCAGACAATTCTAGGAAATCGGAATGAGAAAATCGAATAATCCCGCGTGTAGCAAAAACGCAAAACGAAATGTCACCAGAAACAGAGCAAATGAAAATTGAAAATGACTTTGATCAAAAACGAAAAATCAAATCGTAAAAATAACTGTTGAGTTCACGGCGAACTCGTGGCAACGTCATTGTTCTTTCTTTTTTGCCGAGCTCGTAAGGAACTCGTGGCTACCTCATTTTTTCCATCTAGTTTGTCGAACTCGTAGCGAAGTCGTGAGGACATCGTTTTTTGTTGTTTTTTTTGTCGAGCTCGTTAGGAGCTCGATTGTTTTGTCGAACTCGTTAGGAGCTCGTTGTTTTTTGTCGAGCTCGAACAGAGGTCCACCTGAGTTCCTTTTCAACGTCGACCTCCTCACGAGTATCGCCAGCAAATGTCTGAGAACAAACTCCTCAAATAACCGCACGACTTGCGACATTGTTGCGTCGAAAAAATGTGTCGCAAATTTGGACTAACAAAAAAAGTTTTTTGATGTTCCAGAAATATGAATCGGTTTTTGGACAAGAAACCTCATATTTTTATAGAAGTTCGTTTCTCAAAACCAAAAATTGTCTGAATCCTTATTTTATTTTCGAGAAAAAAACATTGCGAAATCTGAAATCAATTTTACCTCACGAAACAAGTGTGGATGACAATTTTTCTACCTTAAGAATTTTACTAAAAGTATAGTTTCAATAGGAGAATTTCAGATTTTCATGAAAAACCTTTGATACATGTCTTATAAAATGATTGATGTTAAATCGAACTTTCAAAATCTGACCTGATTTGGAAACAATGTGCCAAATTCCGA
Organism: Caenorhabditis sp. 38 MB-2015; assembly: GCA_900536415.3. NCBI lineage: Eukaryota > Metazoa > Nematoda > Chromadorea > Rhabditida > Rhabditidae > Caenorhabditis > Caenorhabditis quiockensis. The sequence goes on from LR551489.1 coordinate 7,442, forward strand.
TGTTCTCGAAAAAACCAAGCCATCTCTGAAACGAACGGGATCCCAGGTTTTCGAATTTTCCCTTCTCAAACCACAAAAACTGAATTTTTCGAAATAAAAACATTATAAGGATTAAACGTTGACATGTTGACATTTTTAAAGTCACCCTCGGGTAAACAACTCAATTTTTCATTTTCAGAGTCTTCGAAAAATAATGAAGTGCAAAACTTAGACATATCATTAAAAACAGCGTGTCAAAATCAATAATTCATTTTTGTTCCATGTTCCTCTTCAAATTCTAATCTAAAATCCTAATAAACACTTGAAGTCGACCTTTTTTCGTGTCAATAACGAGTTAATATATATATGAAACATAAAGCTCGAATATTTTCCCATGATTCATAACTTCTTCTTTTTCTCCTTCCAACTACCCATTTCCTCTTTTCCTTTATTATTATTCTTCTTCTTTTTTTCTTCAATCCAAGTAAAAAAAAATCCCCACGCACTTATCTATCCTGGGTCCAACGAAAAAGAAGAAGGCGAAAAAAGAAAGACCTAGTCATTTTTCTGGCCGTTTTCTCGTTTTCTGCTCACATCTATCGATTCCATACGAGGATAGAAGAAGAGAGCAAAGAAAAAAAAAGAAGGAAAAAAATGAAAAAAAAAGCGGTGCTAGGCTTCTTCTTTTTCTTCTTGTTCAGCACATACATGTTTGGTGCGCGAGAGACGGCGTTGAGCTCCTCGCTTCTTCTTCTTCTTTTTTCTTTGCTTTTTCTACTTCTTCTACTTTTTTCTTGTTTTTTTTCGTATACATAATCGGTCGGAATGTTTTCATGTTGTTTTTCGATGTATTGTTATAAAAAATTTAGAAGTTTTGCCGATGAGTAACATTGAAAATCTTCTTAAAAACGTATAGATTTAAGGGGATAGGGATAAAGTAGATTTATGGATTATTCTCAAGCAGTTTGTTTGCAAAGTAGCCAGTGCATAAGTCACTTTTCTTCTTGGATTTGAAAATTGTATATTTTTTGTATACTTTTTTTGAAAAACCCGCTTTGAAGGGTTCATTTTCAGCAAAATCTAGTTATTTTCATATTCAAAAACTTCTGTTTCAAGCCCAACTTACCATTCACTAAATAACAGAGAATGATGTTATTTTAAATTGAAGCAGCAGCTCAAAAGTGTCACCTCAGGAGAGTTCTCAACAATTTGAGAACTTTAAGGTCAAATCAGAAGTAGTGCGCAGTTGACCTTTTTTGTAACGTTCACTTGCTTGTTGAAAATCAACATTTCCACGAATTTTTACTGTTTCATTGAAATTTAATTAGTTTTTCTGACAATTCTATGGTAATGCATTCATCTTGACTGTGGAGTGAGAGAAATTAGACAAAATTGCACATTTCTGATCCCTCTTTTCAACCAGGATTTTTACACTTGCGATAAAAAAGTCAAATCAACTTACCAACATATTCCTATGTCATAAAACGTTTTTGAAACAGTGATTTTTTTATTAGTTATATTTATTCTGAACAGTTGTTTCATCACAATAACGACGATAATAGTTTTGAAACGGAAAGTTTCTAGATACATGAATTTTTCAATGAGCTGTTTTGAAACAACTATTCCGATTTTTCTCCAATTTAGGGTTTTCAATTTTGATACTAGTTTTTCTGGCTTCAGAATTTTTTTTTCAAATAATGTTATTTCGAGATGAAAGAGCATGCTCGAAATAGTGAAACCCCCAGGGAACTTTTTTTTCGAATCTATGTAGTATTTGAAGCATTCAGGTCGTATTTAAAAATGGCATCAATAGAGTTGAACTTTTCTTCTTAGGTTTCATTTAAAAACTTGCCATTTAGATTTCTACAATCCAGTCCAGCATCATTTCTAAAATATTTTACAGTGTGATTTTTTTATTCGCACGGATGAAATTAGGAAAAATTTTACACACTTCAATAAGTAACACATCACCATGAATTACAAAAGTTTTTCGAAACATGAATGTTCATGGAGAACCGGATATTTGAGATGAAAAATTCTATTGAATCAATCTGAAAAACTTGAGAAAAAACAACGCAATTCATTTATTTTTCAAACAGCGGATTTTTCGATTTACAAAATATAATATGTTTAATTTTTGACAAAAAAACTATCCAATTTTTGACGAGCACTTTGAAAAGTTCACAACAGATGAAGAAGTTAACCTTTTTCTGTTTTTGGAATAAATTACGATCACTGTTAGAAACAAAAATATTTTTGAATCTGTGATATGATTATATAACGTTTTTGAAACAGAAAAAAAACAAAAAACTAAAAAGGAAATTAGAAAACATAAGTTTTACGTAATATTTTGCTATTATTTATTCTGCCAGTTTTGCATTTTTTTTTTCATTTCCTAATGGAAAAAAGTAAAGCTGCTGAAAGTACTGGATTTCTTTGTCTATCGTGTTGTCAGTCTAGAAGTCATAGATTATTATTTATCATATCATCGAGACATTAAAACAATGAAGTCAAAAAATATGACTTCTCATATAATCCCTATTCTAGTCATTTTTTCCCCTCACAAATCACATAGTTTCTATTGGCAGATGTTTGGTTCGCCAAGCTGAATCAACAAGCTCTTCCTGCTCTCCTGCTCATCCCATGTGTATTGTATCCATTTGAACACAAAACTTTCTTTCATTGTTTTTTTTTCTCTTTCGCTATCGATTCCTTTTCCGGTGGCCCGAGAAGACAGAAAAAAGCACATATAATTCACACTAATTGCTCTGCGACTACACGAGCACTTTCCGAAATGGCTACCTCCAACATCCTCTAATTTTCTTTTGTTCTCTGTTTTCTTTTTTTTCGTGAATTTCGTTTTTTTTTGTTTGCAAGAGGAAAAACACGCGATAAATTAATCCGAAATTTGTTTTCCGTGTCGCTTTTTGTCGATCTGAAATTCTTGCAGACAAAAAGCAACGAGAAATTATCTCGAAGAATCATTTTTTGTCTGATTCTTCTGGCTGAAAATGTGGGGATTTTGTTAGAAGAGTTTCATTATTTCACTCACATTCAGAATGAATATGATTTTATTTTGAAACTGTAAATGTTTAACGGTTAACGTACGTTTCAAAAATGTGCTTAATGAAGACTCGACAGTATTTTTATGGTTTCTCAGGAATAAACTACTGAAAACACTTTTTTTTTGAAGCAAGAGACTTGTTCGTCGATGTGCATTTGTTATTTGCGACGATCGTTACCTTCATTTTCAGAATGAATATACTTTCACAATGAAACTGTAGTTTTTTCACAGAAAACCAGTTTTTCGATTTGAAGAAAACTGTTAACATACGTTTCACAGTTTGTTTAAAGAAAGAAAAGACTCAAGAAAAACTTCAATCACTTCAAAAATAGTAAAATCTTTGAAAATAATGAACAACCTGATGTTTGTCGATTTGCAATCCTATTTTCATTTTTCAACTACGAAATTTATTTCGTGTAAAAATTATGTGTTTCATAATTCTGAGAAGTTAGTAACATCATACTCGTTATTATCGTTACCTTCATTTTCAGAATGAATATACTTTCCCCTTTTAACTGTAATTGTTTCATAAAAAACTTTTTCCTCGACTCGGTTAAAACTGTCAACAAAACGTTTCAAAACGTATTGAAAAGATGAATAAAAACATAACTTCATTAATTTCCCTATGGGTCATAAAAATTCTTATAAAATATTGAAAAAGGGTTTTTTTTCCCGGTTAACAGTCCTATTTCTATTTTTGAAATATCAGAGCCAAGTCAAACAAGAACAACACGTATTACAGTTATCTTATGAAAAATTATAATCATCTTCTGAAGCGGTAATTTTTCACAAAAAAATGAGGTTGATTCGATTTAATCAAACCTACAGTAGCGGGCAAAAGTTTGTGTACTGTTGGTTAAAATGACGTATCTCGGCTCAAAATGGTCCGTTCGAGCCCATATTTCGCACATTCATGCCTAAAGGTTTTAGCAACATGCTTCAGTTTTTGTAAGACGGTATCTGAAAAAATAAAAATCTGAAAATTTTTTTGCTGAAAATTTTCAATTTTTGAAACAAAAACTTTTTTTTCCTGGGGACTTTTTCAAATATTCTTAAACGCCAAAAAGTGCTCCTGGGTTGGTAAAAACACTTCCCTAAAGGAATTAGCGAAAAAAAAATTTCCGAATTTCAAGAATTATTTTTCTGAAAATACGGGGAAATTTCAAAACTTCGTAGAGTGGTTCAAAGTTGATGAAAGTACTCCAAATCTTCAGAAAAGACGTATCAATACATTGTTGATCGATCCCCAAAATTACAGAAAAAAAACAAAAAAAAAAAGTTTTTTCTTCACAGTGCCAATGCCACTTGCACATACAGGAAAAAAAAACATTTTTTTTTCAAAAAATTCTGTAATTTTGGGGATCGATTAGCATCACATTGATACGTCTTTTCTGAAGATTTGGAGTATTTTCATCAACTTTGAACCACTCTACAAGTTTTTGAAATTTCCCCGTATTTTCAGAAAAATAATTCTTGAAATTCGGAAAAAATTTTTTTCGCTAATTCCTTTGGGGAAGTGTTTTTACCAACCCAGGAGCACTTTTTGGCGTTTAAGTCCTTTACCCAGTTTTCTGTTTGAAAAAATAAATTTTGTAAACAGTTTTTTTTACTGTTTCACTTGAATAAATAGTATATGTTGGATAAACGTGCAAAATTGATGTGTGTTTAAATTTATTGAAACATCCTTCAAGATACGTAGAACTGTGCAAGTGCTGTGACTTCTGAAATTAACTACAAACCTTTTATGAAGCTCATAGAACTTCTGAAAATGTCAGTTTTTCAGAAACCAAATAAACTCTAATGTTCAAAGCTCGATTTCTCAGGTTTCAACAGGTCATAAATGTTCTCCCATATGAGTATTTAAAATGTTTTGTTTTCGTTTTTATCGTGACTAATAATTTAAAAATTAAAAAATAACCTACACATGAACCAGTTTTTAGGTAAAAAAATTTCAAATATCACAGTTTCAATAATGGCCGGTCCTCATTTCCGACACCTTTCATCATCAATATTGACACCCAAAAAAAACATGCATATTCATACCGGAAACACAATTTCTTTGCAGCGTTTCCTTTTTCTCCTAAAAACATGTCGAAACCTGTCACTTCTCATCCAAGTTTATCCAAGTGTTCAATTTTCAACTTGAATAGTCATATAATTTTTTTCGAGCCTTCATGTGAAATTTGCATACATATTGACTGCCTCTTTTTTTCTTCCTTCGTTTTTTTTTCTTCTAATAACTATATATATATATATAGTCATAACTTGTTCGTTTTAGTGGATCCCTTTTCGCTTTTTTTCGAGGAGCTTTGCGCGCGCCAAAAAAAGGAGAATTTTAATTAAATTTCACACACAGAGCCCGGACTGACGAAATCTTTTATTTTTCCTGTTTTTTAGTTTTTTTTTGACGGGAAAAAAGACCTGGAGAAAAAAACATAATATTTATCATCATATGTATGTTTATGATGTGGGTGTTAATCAGAGGGAGCACTTGAAAAATGACGAATTATAATGATGATAATGAAAAGGGTTGATCCATTGTTCGGATTATTCGAAAAAATGAGATTAAACAAAAAGAAAATAAAGATTTTTCATTGTTTCAGATTGAACAAGCATTGAGATCCATTTTGATCTTGACGTGACTGTGTGTGTGTTTTTCTCAATTTTTTTCAAAATTATGTTTCTTTTTCAAATAGAAATAATGTGAATGTTTCCAATGCGCATTTTGGTAATTTTTCACTCACCAATTCAATATGAGTTTTTTTACTGTTTCAAAGTTGATAGAACATAGAAAGAATAAATATTGGGTTGATGCTAAATGCGCATAGTTAGTACACCTTGCACATTTTTGTGACCCGTATTGAGTCCATTTACTGGTCCGAACTGAGTCGGATAAAGATAAGCCAATAGTAGTTGTTCTCGGAGCATCGGAACTGATACATTCGATGTTCGATCACGGTGATTTAACGCTGCCATCTGATATAGAGATAGTGCTGAGAAATAGAGAAGAAAGGCTCTTTGATCTACTAGAAAGTTTGTGGGTCTAAGAATTCGAAAATTAATATCAAGCATTATTGTTGAGTTAAAAATGTAAATCATGTTAGAATATGTATTTAACGATTTTGGCTCGGTTTCAAGCAAATGTACCTGAATTTCCGCCAGCTCAAACAGGTTTCTCAAAAACAAATCCTAGACTCACAACTTTAAGGAACATGTAGATCACACGAGACACGCTTTTTCTCTGCGCTCTCTTCTGTATGTCTTGGCAGCCTCCTTAATATTTTAAATCACCGTGCGATCACAAAAATGGACTTTTTTAACAGAATTTTTAACATAAGTTTTTCGGTCAATAACTTGTAAACAAAAGCCTTCTCGTTTTGTTAAAAATCATGAACTTCAAAACTCGCGTTTTTTAAAACTCGAATCAGCTTCAAAGGATTTCTCTGTTTCAGGGATTACCGTTTCAGTCTCAATATGCTTGGACCCTAGCTCAAAAGTCCGTGTGTTTGATTTTTATCAAATTTCAAAAAAACCTTCGAATTTATTACTGTTTCTGAGAAAAATATAAAAACCACGATTTTCATGAAAATCTGCTGTTCGCTGAACGTTAGATCATATCTTTTTAAGACTCGAATAATGGAAATGAAAGTTTTTCATTTTTATCAATATAAGAACTCTGACCTCTATTACACACTCGTGTAGTTTTCCTGTTTTCAAAAAAAAACCTCTCAATTTTTTACTGTTTCTGGATTTAATTAAAATTCCACGATTTACAATAAAATCCGCTTTTACCTTCATTTTTTTCTGAACTTAAAATCCTATTTTTCTGAAATTCAAATAAAGAACTCATCATGAAATTCAGAACTGAACTTCATGGTTGATCGCAACAGATTCGATTTTCTGGTTCGGGTTCTGTTCAAGAGGTTTTTCATTTTTGTCAATATCATAACGTTGACCTCTGTTACGAACTCGTGTAGTTTTCCTATTTTCACAAAAAAAACCACTCAATTTTTTACTGTTTCTTGATTTAATTAAAATTCCACGATTTACAATAAAATCCGCTATTCCCTCTATTTTTGCTGAACCTAAAATCCTTTTTTCTAAAACGCAAATAATGCTCATCGTGAAGTTCAAAACAGAAACTTTTTGATCGCACCAGATCCGATTTTCTAGTTTTGGTTTCAAGAAGTTAAAAGAGAATCTCTGTAGCATATTCGTGTAGTTTTCCTATTTTCAAAAAAAATTAATGTTTTACTGTTTCAGTCAACTTGCTTCTTTCATATTTTGAAAATACCTTATTATCTTCTTTTCTTCTGTGTTCAATTTTTTCAACCCTCCTATTTCCAGCCACAAACCACAAACTTTCACCAAAAATGGTGAAAATCGCCACATCGGGAGGCGGCGATTCGGGTGAATCGAGACCGAGAGGAGGCGACAAAGAAACTGTTCCCGAATATCAACCAATGGATGAGACAACAACTGAACAAGTGTAAGAAATCATAAAAATCGATTTGTTTTTTCGACGAATCTCAGAACATGACTTTTTAATGTTCGCTAGACATATCGATTTTTGATTATTCATATTTATTTGTTTGTGTTGTGTCATTCTATTAATTGGATTTTTGCAGCGCAACAACGACGAAAGAAACGTTGAAGGATGTTGTTGTGAATAAAGTGATTGATGTGAAGGACGTGGTCAAAGAAAAAGTTATGCAGCAAACTGGAAGTTAGTCTTTTTCCTATCGTTTTTTGCCTATTTTTGTTGAAAAGGGTTAAGAGGGTGCGAAAATGGGAAGAGAGGAGTGAAATTTGATATTCGAGGGTTTATGTTTCGATGCATTTTTCATTGTGTTGGCTAGTCTGGAAAGTAAGAAAAGGGATGTTTGAAAAAGCGTAGAATATTTTTGCTGTTTCAAATGGTGGACTAATTCAAGAACGTCACATTGACCGAGATTATTGACGGGGGTTTTGTCGAGAATAAATTCCGGAAAAATTAAATTTTATAATCGGTGAATATATAAATTTGAAACGCAGATTATCTGAAATACTATACATTTTAGATTTTACTGGAGTGTAAAACAGTCGAATCTATTTCATAAATTAGTTTTTCATATTTGATTGAAAAAATAAGACTGTAGAACCACAAAAATATTCATTATGTGTATACACTTTGAAACATTGAAAATTTCAATAACTTTTTACAGTTTCAAAATGTGTATAAAATGTGTGTGAAGTTATATTTGAGGTTTTAATAAAAAACAATACACAAGTCTTTGTCAGAGAAATTTTGGTATACAAGTCACAGAAAAAAGACAGGGCTGCCAACAGAATCAACACAAAATATAGCGGAGCACATCCCGTCTATTGTCGGTTAGTCGTCTTTTCTGACCAAAGTGTAAAAAAATGACAATCAACGTTACTTTTCGATTTTCTATTACAATTACTTTGATATTTTTGATCTACAAATGTCTGATTCTCTTATTTTAACGTACTGTTTTTTGCCTGATTGATAAAAAACCCTTCTTACAAAAGAAATGGATATTCAGAAAAGGCTACATAATTTTGATTCACTAATTTTTTCGGCAGACAAAAATTATAGCATGATAGTTAGGAGGTCGAACTCTATAAGTGTACAAATTTTAAGAAAAAGACAAGCCTCTTTTAACTAACTTTCCAACTTTATTGTGAGCCATATTCAGGAGCCTATGCTGGACAACAGAAAAATAGAGGTGAACAATGAACTGGAAATCCTATTCAGTCTCTTTCAGGCTTTTTATTGTATGAATAAGATGAACATTTTACCCGAGCAAATATTAAACAGGAACATAACATTTTCTGAGATTCTTATTCATAGATCTTTTGAAACAGTATTTTTTCTAGGCTTGTAGCGAAAACGCCCGTTCGCCCGTTTATTTTATGTGTTGTGTGCCGCAGCTGGTGAGAAAAAAATCTCGCTTGTGTGTGTTTGTGCATTTTTATGTTTTTATTCTTTACCAAAACAGTTCGCACACGTTTTTCAACATATTCTTGCCCACTAAAAATATTTGTATTGTATCAACCTTGTAGAGAAAGAAATTGTCTACAAGATCATGTAAAAATTAGTATTTCAGTAAAACTATGAAAGTTTCAAATGCCCTGTAAAAGTCGACTTGAATTTGAAACAAGTTCAGCTTACATTTAATCTACGATTTCGGCAATTATCGAATTGTGTTGTTCACCATTTCATAGAGCTTAAAATTCTCTACAAGCCACATATATCACATTTTTGATTTCGAGCCTGAGACTCTTTAAAAACTCGATTATTCGAACACACCTTTTCTTCTATTTTGACAATTTTGGTAGTGCGTTTCTCCAAGAATTTCTTATTCAATTTTCGGTGAATTGCGAAGAAAAATACCGGATTTTGTAGAAGAAAAAATTCCCTACAAAACCTATGTCGTGAAATTTTTTTTGGTGACCTATTGAAAAAAGGGGAGCCGGGCAAAAATTGGTCGCCTATGGGAACAAAATGGGGAAGAACACACAAAAAAGAACAAACACACAAAAGTTGTCGGAAACAACACACAAAAAATAAACGGGCGTTCGGGCGTTCGGATAAACGGGAGCGCAGGCGTTCGGGCGTTTTGAAAACGGGCAAACGGGACGCCCGTTTACCCGTTTATACAAGCCTACTTTTTTCTCAACTTTAAACAATAGATACACTATAAGTTGTTTTTTTTTTCAGTGCCTGAATGGGCGTTCGTCTTCCTTGGGCTAATATTCATTCTTCTCGTGCTCGCTTGCGCATTTATGGTCATTCGAAAACTATTCGGCAAAAAACGACATGGCGAGAAAAACAAAAAGGGCGGTATCAAAGGATTTTTCAGTAAAGGACAAGACGTTGTTGATGGTAAAAATGTGCAAGGAGTAAGTTTAATTTATTTGAATCCAAAACAGCAAAAAATCCTGTTTTCTAGATGGCTCAAGATCTCGAAGAACTCGGCGATGCAATGGAGCAAAATGAGAAAGCGCAAGCGGAGGAAAAAGAAGATGTGAAACTCGGACGGATACAATACAAATTAGATTATGATTTTCAACAAGGACAATTGACGGTGACTGTGATTCAAGCTGAGGAATTGCCTGGAATGGATATGAGTGGAACATCTGATCCATATGTCAAATTGTATTTGTTGCCGGAGAAAAAGAAGAAGGTTGAGACAAAAGTGCATCGCAAAACATTGAATCCAGTTTTCAATGAGACATTTATCTTCAAGGTGAGTCACTAAGTAGTGTAACTGATTATTAATATGAAGTAGTTTAATTAAAAAACTAATCAACCGATTTTTAAAATCTCATTTTCTAGATTTTCTTTTGTCGCGAAGAAGATTTAGGATTTTTAGAGTGAATTTGTGATTGAAAAAGTTGTTATTATTGTTTGATGTCATTTTCTTTAGAAAGTACATGTATAAATTAGAGTTTCTATTGAGTCACTTTTTTAAACTAATTATTGAAACGTATTTTGTTAGGTAACTGAGAAAAACCGAAACTTCGAACTGTAATTGTTTTTTCTCGAAGTTTCGATAAAAATTACAGTTTTTATTTGGATGTATATTCATTATGGAGCGGATTTATTTTACTTCTGAACGAACTCAACTGAGAAAAAGGAAAAAAGAAAAAGTTTGAATGAAAAAATGAAATTCGTTTTTTTGGATTGTTTTCGTTTTTTTCCTATCAAAATTTGATGAACTACTTTGTTTGAAATCACACTTTAACTACTTTAGAAGTAGATTTGTATGTATACGTATTAAATTTTCAATTTGACTTCTTTTTGTCGAAGAATACGACAGCAGACTAGGGTTGTAAAACGGGTGTGACGGGTGTGGCGGGTGTCGAACAAACAAACAGGCGGGTGTGGCGGGTGTCGAACGAACAAACAGACGGGTGTCGCGTGTATCGCGGGTCACCCGTCGCACCCGTTTTGCAACCCTACAGCAGACGAAACAATANTGACGGGTGTGGCGGGTGTCGAACAAACAAACAGGCGGGTGTGGCGGGTGTCGAACGAACAAACAGACGGGTGTCGCGTGTATCGCGGGTCACCCGTCGCACCCGTTTTGCAACCCTACAGCAGACGAAACAATAATTTTTATTTTTCAAAAAACATGTTACATCCTTGAAACAGAGATAACATACATTTTTTTCAGGTTGCTTTCAACGAGATCACTTCGAAGACTTTAGTCTTTGCCATCTACGACTTTGACAGATTCAGTAAACACGATCAAATCGGGCAGGTTAGTTCATCTCAATGTCAATATTGAAACAGCTCCAGAAACTTTATCGTCACAAAAAAAAACATATGGGACTGATGATCAAATAATTCCAACTATCTAGAAATTAGAAAAGTTATACCAGAGGGGATTTGATCCCACACAAAATATAATGTATCTTCGAAACAGTAAAATTATCATATTCCAGGTGCTCATTCCTCTTGGAAAAATCGATTTAGGACAAGTTATTGAGAAGTGGGAGGATATTGCGCCACCTCCGGATGACAAGGAAGCCGTGAGTTGAAATCTTGAGAAAAACGAAAAAATTTTAATGATTTCAGGAAAAGTCACTTGGTGACATTTGTTTCTCGCTCCGTTATGTGCCAACTGCTGGAAAATTGACTGTTGTTGTTCTTGAGGCCAAGAATTTGAAGAAAATGGACGTCGGAGGATTGTCTGGTAGGTTTTTTTTCGGAGTTATTGAGAAATGCAATAGAACCATTTGATGAGGAATCTCATAGAGAAATATGAAATTCGAAACAGTGATATAATTTTAAATGATTTTGAAAAAGAAACCAATTTTTCGAAACAAATGTATTAAATTCTAATTCCTATTCAAAGAAGAACATAAATTGTGAATTTTGTGAGTTGTTAACCCGAACTTTAGAAGCCGGGAAATGTCAAAATTAAGAATCTGTATGGTTGGTTAATGTTTTTTTTTTGGATGACAAGAGATTGTAGTCAACTTGAAACTGTATTTTTTTTCATTAAAGGTAGGGTGAAAGGACTCGGAAAGTTGCTCTTAAATGGAAGAGCACATTTTTTTAGGTGAGCCTTTTTTCAACGTAGCTACGTTAAAAGAAAATCAAAATTTCTTTTTTCAAATGAAATTTTCTAGAACACCAGACTTTTCGATAAAAAACCCTTCGAGGACTCCACCTAAAAAAATGTGCTCTTTTTCTTAAGAACAATTTGCCGAGTTCCTTTACCCACCTTTAAGTATAAACATAAACGCAAAGTTCACTGATATTTCAAGAGTGATTTACAGATGAAACATTAATATTAATTACTGGTTGTGTAGATGATAAATACATAAAATGAAAGAATTTTTTTCAAAACATCAAACACAAATAAGGCTAACTCGCATTGGGTTTTGAATGAAAATTTACTTGTAATAATACAAAAAACTCAATTGGAAATTTGATTTATTAGTAGAAAACCTTGTTGAAAAATATGTTGAATAAAAATTGACAACTACATTAAATATTGAAAAATGTTTCGCAGAGAAAATACAAAAAATTTGATACAGTAATTTTGTGTAATTTTAGACATAGAAGGTTTAAAAAATATTCAAGTATTTTATGAGAAGTTTTTTCAAAGCTACCTTTCAAAGTGGAGTATTCTGGTTAAATATTATACTTTTCTGTTTCAAAAAATTAATAATATCCTGAAAATTTTGAAAATTCGATTTTTCAGTTTAGCCCATTAGATGTCAATTTTTTAGTTTTAGTCAAATTCAGGAAAGAGAAAGAATGTTCAATTGAAGTATTCTATTCAAAAACTGTTTATTGAGTCACAAATGAATTCATAAACGATTTGAAACAGTGAACATTTCCTGGATCTTAAAATGTTGGTTTTTCGCTTTGATGGATTGTTTTTTTTTCTAGTTTTTTATTACTTCTCAAACCATAACTATGAAGATCAGATAATGATACGATTTTTTATCGAAAAAGTACTAATGTTTATGAACTATGAAAATAGGTTGAAACAGTAGAAAAAATAAATTTTCAATTTCTTATTTATCGTTTTTTTTTTTTTTGCACAGATCCATACATAAAACTCGAACTCTTCGACGAATCCGGAAAACGATTGAAAAAGCGAAAAACCACGATAAAACGCAACACTCTCAATCCATATTATAACGAGAGTTTTGTTCTTGACAAAATCCAATTGCATAGAATGAAGGTTCTTTGAAAAACAAAACTAACACTTCTCTAACCAACTTACCGCTTTTTGGGACCTCTACTAACTATATTTTGGCCTAATCTCATTTACAGATCCATACGTGAAAATTGTGTTGATGCAAGGAGGAAAACGGCTGAAAAAGAAGAAGACATCCATCAAGAAATGTACATTGAACCCCTATTATAATGAATCATTCAGTTTTGAAGTGCCATTTGAACAAATTCAGGTTTGACGCTTTTTTCCTAACATCCCAGCCTAACACTTTTTTGGGATAACTTGGGAACTATACCTTCTCTGAAAGTCAATAATCCTTTTGTTTTTCAGAAAGTTTCACTTATGATCACTGTGATGGATTATGATAAACTTGGATCGAACGATGCGATTGGTCGATGTCTTTTGGGTTGTAATGCTACTGGAGCCGAATTGAGGTACTTTTTTTTTTTTTTTTTGAAAAATGGAGTTCCATTTAGAAAAGAGCGTTTTTTGGCCCATTATTTACATGGTTCTTAAAACCACGTCATAAAATAGCACATTAAAAGAGGCACGAAATTAGAAAAACATCCTTTTTCTCGCGTTTTTTTTTTTTGAGGGATCGAAAATGGAATGGAAATGGGGTTTGTGGAGCTGGAATGAAAAATGAGCATTGGGGTATTTGAAATTTTATCTGAGGAAGCACTAGTTTTGACTCATGGAAGACTCATAAAGTCTTTGAAACAGTAACTATTCCGTGGGAACTCCAAAAAAAAAGCTTCCTGGCATTCTTGATTTGTTTCGCAAAATTTTACCACTATTATTTGAGCAAATGTGCTCACCTCATTCTTGTTTGAAAAACGAAAAATGGAAAAATTGTCGGATCTTGAATGAAAAAGTATGTTCAAAGCAGTTAAACCCAAATGTTCAGTTCGTCAATATATAACAAAAGAAGACTAAACTAATATCAAATGTAAAAAATTTGTTATAATATAAATCTCTGAAACAGTAAATTTTTGAAATTATGAACATTTCTAATCCCAGATTCCAATAGAAAATAGTTTGCTTGAACAGCGACCTTTTTCGAAAACAGATGTTCAGTTTACAACGATTCGAAATCGGAGACAACCAGTTTGCGTTCGAATTTAAGTATCTGAAACATTTTTCTTAAGTTTCAGGCTATGACGACGATAAAAGTAAACATTCACTGGGTTCGATTTAACTTTAAAAAACTTCTATTTAACAGATGGAATTGTCTGACGCAACATTTCTATCAGAACGTTCATTCAAAAAACGATCACTTGAAACATATTTGACACTGGTTTTCTGAAAGTCATTCCTATAGAGACTGCGGTAAACTATAATCTTTAGGAGAGTTTTTTTGGTCATACACTCATCTAGTCGAGTTTTCAATTAGATCAATAAGAATGTTATTTTCAAATAAAAGATAGTCTTTTTATAAAAATACAAAAGGCCTCGGACAAAACAAAAATTCATAGTCATCGATCTGGCTGAATTTTTTTTGGTGAAAGGTACCCACCACTTATTTGCTCGGAAAACATTTCACCATTCTAGTGCGCGAGAGTGAATATAAAACTGGGTAAAATTTCCATAACTTTGATCAGTGTCGATGTTTTTTAAAGTTTTGAATACCATTTTGACGTACATAACAAGGAGAACATTTTTTTTTTGTTGAGACCATATTCGGATCTCTTCTCCCAAGTACATTATGTACGTTTCTCGAAAATCTCAATTTTCTGAGCTTCGGAAGAGTTTGCGCAGTTTCTAACCTGTTTTAAACAATTTTTCACACATTTACGAAACGTAATTTGAACTTTTTACAAAAAAAATTGCTGGTAAGTAAATAAAGTGGTGGTTCATGATGCTATGATGCCATGATGCCCATGGGGCTTTCACAAAAAAAACAAAATTCAGCCAGATCGGTGACTATGAGTTTTTCATTGTACCACGCTTTGTCGTAATTTTCGAGTTTTTACAAATAGTGCGAACATATTTCGTCACGAACATATTTGAAAAAGTTCAACGGTTCTTCAAAAACCTGTGAAACATGTTTTTTTTTCAAAGTATAGGCAAAAAATGTAAACCTATAGATCAAGCAAGAGACTTTCCCCGTTTTTTAAGTCATCTAGTTCGGGTTATCATTCTGGCAAAAACACAATATTTTCATTCGAACGTTTATTCGAAAAAAGATAATTTGAAACATATTTTTCACGTACTTTTCTAAAATTAATTCCACTAGAGACTACGGTTAGCGTTATTCTTCAGTAATTTCTTCATTTTTGGGTGTTTTCAATAAACGTTCGCCTTTTATCAATTTTTCAGCATCTGCTCCAACGTAATCTGAAAAATTAAAACGTTTCCACTTCCAATAGTTGACAGATAAACAAACATAATATCTGCAAATATTTTGAAAAGCACCTTTTGAAACATATTCAATACGGGTTTTTTGCAATCATGTTTCAAAAAAAAAAAAAAATTTTTTGACCTCTCAAACTGATTTCTCAATTTTCAGGCATTGGATGGACATGTTGGCTTCTCCTCGTCGTCCAATCGCCCAATGGCACACTTTGGGACCAGTCGAAGAAGAGGGCGACAAGAAAGATGACAAGAAATAACTCCTCCCTTAACCATTTTCCCCCTACCAGCCCAAAAATGCTCCTATTCACTTCCTCTTTTTTATAAAAAAAAATTTAAAACTATTTCTGGCAAGACAACTTTTGGAGATTTACCCCATTTCTTCATAGGCTTTAAAGTGTCTTTGCTGAAAAAGCCTTTTCCCCCAACAAATTTAGTTGCCTATTTATTTATTTTCATTTTTTACAATGTGTAAATATTTCTCGAAAAACCCCCTTCCAAAATGTGTAGAAAGAGTAGCAAATATTTTTTGAACCAGTGCCAATTTCGGTGATTTTTTTTGAAATTAACTAAGAAAAAAAGGATATTTTTTGAAGAGAAATTCTATTTTTTAAAACTAGTCATGATTTTTTTTTGTATTTTCTAATTTGAAAAGATAATAAAGATTTATTTATTTTATTGAAATAATAAAAAATAAGGAAATGAAGGAAGTGGAGATATACTCAAAAATATAAACGACCAGAAACATTAACATTTTGCGATCTGAATGAAAATCATAGTCACGAATGAGTTTTCAGTTCATCTCACTGGATTCCAAACAAAAGTTTCGGAAATAATATCTCGGGATGGAATGAGCACTTGAGCCACATTTTTTCCAAGTCACGTACTATTTTTTCCAGTAGATTACAGTAAAATTACTTCATTCAATCATCAGTTTTCGTAATACTTACGATAGTATCAAAATTCAATTAAATTGTCATATTTCGGCTCAAAATTTTCTGCTTGATCCCATATTTTGCCTGGCAGTTCCAAAATGTTTCACTACATTTTCAGAAAAAAAATCTTTAAAGTTTTAACCATCAGATACAAAAAAGAAAACATTTACCAAAGTCCCCAGGAAAAAAAAACAATTTTATTTACAAAAAATCAAACTTTTCAGAATATCATTTTCAGATTTTCAGTTTTCCAAATAACGCCATACAGTGTTTCTAATCGATCCACAGAATTTTGACTGAAATCTGGAAATTTTTAAAGTAAAATCCATTTGAGAAGTGTTTTCAGCATTCCAGGAACTCTTTTTGGTATTAAAAAAAACATTTTCCAACGTCTCAAAAAAAACTTTTTCAAATTTCAGAGAAAAAGGTTTTGTTTTTTCATATAATGCCCTATAAAAATTGATTAGCATTTTTCAAATATTTGAGCACAAATGTCCAAAATATGGAGCCTAGTCATTCTGAGCCGAGGTATGGCAGTTTTTTATCCAACCATGTAAAAACTTTATATCACTCCCGTATCTGTCAAAAAACGGAAGTAGTATTTAAAAAAAAAAATAATAATTAACAGTAAAATAGCGCACTCTGCTTCTCTATTCATCCTGACTTTCGCGCACCTAATCTGACCTCATTTCAAGCCACACAAAAGAACTGTTGCAAAAATCCACACATTTTCATGTCTCGCACCCTCCTCCATCTCCATACTCTCTCGTCCATCTGTCCACCCATCGGTCAATTCCTGTATGGATAGGTTTAGAAGATGTATACTTTTATGCATGACCTTCATTTTTTTTTAGTGTTTTTGTTGTTGTTATTATTATTATTATTTATTGTATTACAATTGAAATGTTGTTTTTCGGTGTTTTTAGGTAGATAAATAGAAAAAGATTAATTTTGTCTGGAGGTATTTAGTGTGAAATCTTGATAAGTTTCTGGTTTTTCGAATACAATTTACAATTTGGCGGAATAAACAACATTTATGTGACTTTTTTGCATTTTAATTGAATTTGTAATGGTGGTTGAAAATGTAAAAACATTCACAATGTTGCATGTTTTCTTGAATTTCTAACAAATGTTTGATTTTTCCTAATATGAGGATGAAGTAACAATTTCGAAACATAAGAAAATTGAATACGTTAAATTTGAAACCGTAAATTACATATATCTAGTTTCATCCAGAACCTCAAAAATTTAGAAAAGTATTTTCTTTTTGATTTTCTGATTTTTATCAGTGGTTTGTCAAAAAATGGGTTTTCACTTTGTTCTGAAAAATCACTCCAAGCTGATTTCTCACATTTTCTCAAAAATTATTAAATTTTGTACGTACATAGCTACAGATACAATTTCTATGAGTTTTTGAAGATTAGTTCATGGTTAAATTGAAACGTATTTTCTAATAATACCTACATCTTTATTTATCTAGAGCCTTAAAAACCGAGTTTAGGTTGTACAATATTGCTAAAAGAGTGTGAGAATAAAAAAGATGTCTGTGAAACCGTAAACTTTTACAGAAATTTTTGAAACTTTTTCAGTTGACTTATATTTGAAAACTTGGTGAACAAATGAACATTTGAATTAAATTCAATGAATCAAAGTGTTTTTAGAAATCTCGAATGAAGGAATATACAATTAAATGAACAAAAAGCTAAATTTGTATTATATCAATTGAGAAACTGTAAAGTTAAATTTCTCACGTTTGCCAAACGTCCACAGGGAGAACACATTTTTTGATCAGGACAAAAGTCAGTTGTACTTTTGAATCGGTACATTTTTTAAATTTTATTGAATTACATAAAACGGAACTGGTATGAGAACCACGGGAATAGCATTTGTGGAAAGTGATTATCTTTTGATAAAAGGTCCCTGAAACGTATTTCACATGGGTTGTGTGATAGTTCGTTTCGTTGAAAAGTAAATAATGTCTGTAATTAGTGAGGATACTTCTCAAATTTCTTTAATCAATTTGATGCTACATTTTTATGACAAGTCGACGCATAGAATTGTTAAATTTCATCTTAAGAATTGAAGTAACATTTAGTAATTGGAGATATTTGGGTTATTTATGTATATTGAATGCTTTAAGTGACCCCATCGTAGAACTAATCTATATTTTCATTGAAATAGTAGATGTTTTCACATTCTCGTCCAAACGTCCACCAATTTTTGCTGAACGTTGTGTAAATTAAAATATCTGTGAAACTGAACTTTTTTCAATGTTTCAGAAGATGTTGAACTAAAAAAATTATTATACCAAGTTTTTGGAAGTTAAATGTACAGATATGAATTTCTTTCATAGTATTCGGCACATAAGAAAGCAGTAATGTCCAATCAAATTGCAAGTTAGTAATTACTTTTTTGAAACAGTATAAGATTTGTGTTCAGGTTTTCAGAGCTCGACGAAATAAAATTTATAAACTTGAGGAATCCGGATTTCCTATTTTTAAACCCGGTTGATTTCACTATAAAATTTTGACTTTCACAATTAACCTTACTGCGTAGAAGATAAATTTTTAAACCACAGAGGCATGTCGAAAATTATTGCCAATTCTTCTCAAAATCTTTTGTGTTTCACATGAAACAGTTATTTTTCGAGAAAAAATCAGTTTCTGAAATTGAAATTGAAACTAAATTGGTCAGGATTCTACTATTTGCCCATGTTTTTTTTTAGAAATCACAAAATTCTCATTACATCCAAAAATCGGGTTTTAAAAAATCTGGAGTCAGTATAACGTGTACCTGCGACTTAACATGATAACATTTTTTCATACCTTGTTACGTATCACATGAAACATGGATTTTTTGAACATTTTTTTTTGTTGAACAGTGTTTCCAGGTAGAAAAACGAAAAAAGATCTTCTTGTTCCAAAAACTGAGTAAAATGGAACTGAACTTTGGAAAATTTGAGGATTCGTAGATCTTCAAAAAAATTAATCTTAAACTTTCTAAAATCTCTTTGAAATAAGATTCATATGTGGACAACTTCAGTGAAAGTTTTAGTGCCCCACAACATTTTCTATATTAAGTTGAAACACGTTATCAAACTTGACGTAAATTAGAATTTATGACATATTTCTCTTGAAACAGTGAATATTTCTAGATTCATTATAAGCCAATTAAGATTTGTCTTGATCTCGTCCACTTGTCCTTTTTTAATTATCCTAATTCCAAATTTCCAGTTTCGTAATGTATTCTTTAATTTGATTGAATAATAGATTCTATCTTACATTACGATTGAACACTGTTTTTTTTTTTGGAACTTTTTAAAGCGATTTTTCGGCTTTTCTGTTTCAACTTTTTTGTTATGATTCATTTCAAAAAACGTGCTTCTGTTTTTTGAGGATCTTTTCTTTGTGATTTTTGTTGTTAAGAAATAGAGATGATGACCAACTTCCGAAAATCTATGATTCTTGTCATATCCA
Source organism: Caenorhabditis sp. 38 MB-2015 (assembly GCA_900536415.3). NCBI lineage: Eukaryota > Metazoa > Nematoda > Chromadorea > Rhabditida > Rhabditidae > Caenorhabditis > Caenorhabditis quiockensis. Next base: position 27,453 of record LR551489.1, read on the forward strand.
GCTTGAAAAAGTATCGCAAAATAACGTTTACACACGATACTGAAACTGAACTATCATACGATTCTCATATGACGCAAAAATTCTCGGTACGATAGAAACATCCCTTTAGAATATTTGTTCGATGTGTAATCAAAGATTGAGTGAACGTTTGATATTCTTTTGAAACAGTGAATTCATATTTGAAAAAAAATGCATCGAATTTTTTTTTAATTTCCGAGAAGTCGTTTCCGACCAAGCCTGGTGACAACTACTCGTACTTTTATTTCAATGTAACATTATATATCAATCAAATGTGAAACAATAACTTATTCTTCCTTTTAAAAATGATTTTTTCATAAATACCTGGATATTTATAATATAATCCTTTCACAAATCGGTAACACGCGCTCTATTGATGATTTATAAGGTTTTTCTCTGAAAATGAAATTGAAGTTGAGTTTTCAATTTTTTACATGCAAGACTACCTGATTGAACTTTTCATTTCATGATTTCGTATTTCTAGAAAGATTATTTTCAAGTGATAAAACTGAAAATACAGTAACCGAGTGGCAGCGATTTGTGAAAGACTAAGTGAAGTACCAATAATTTAGAGACAACTTCACATATTTCTAAACAAAATCGGAAACAGTAAAAAGCTTCAGATTTCCTGACGAAAAATAATTTCTAGCTTTGAAATCGATATTTTATGATACAATCTGAATGAAGAATCACTGTGAAAATCGAAAGTACCACAAAACTTTGCTTTGAACTCATATCCAAGAATATTACTAAGTTGAAATATCTTTGAAACAGTTAAAAAACAGACAGACACGACCTACTTTTTTCGTTGTTTCATCTTCATTTTCTCGCTAAAAACCTCTTTGATGTTTTTGACTGTTAAACGGTTTTTTGTCGTCATCTTCTTTTCTTCCCCGTTTTCAAAGTGATAAAATCGGATGAGAAAAAGAAGAAGAAGAATAAGCAAAACCCGAAAGTACTTTCGATTATTGTCCGTTGTTCGCATTATTCTCGGCTACATATTTCAATTTCTCTTCTTCTTTTTCATCGTTTTTTTCCATTGGTCATCCTCTCAAAAAGTCATGGTCAAATCCTGTTGGAAGATGATTTTGTGTCGAGTTTGACCAGTTTTTAAAATGTGTTTTTAGGGTGTTGTTTTGTGAATGTTTATGTTATCAGTTTTGTTAATATTGTTATGGGTATACATATGTTTTCACATTTGACCTATTTTATGACGATGAACTTTATGTAAACATTTGAAGAACTTGTATTTTCAGACCCGGAACTGTTATATAGAGAAAAAAACATTCGTTCTGATTTTTCTCCTGTTCTGATTATACTCTCGGATAACTTTTTGTATTTCATCAAAAGTTACCTGATTTTTACTGTTTCAATGGTTTCATTTATCTTCTTAATTTATCGTTCGTAGTTCGATTTACAACAAAATGTTCATCTAAGGCATATCATCGAACTTTGAGCAGTTTACATTTAACACAAGCTCGACTAGTTTGCCCACATAGTGGCATGCCGAACCAGCGAAGTGTCGGTCCACCAATTTTTATAAGTAACGCTTTGCATACCTAAATTTTCATTGAGCTTCACCCGTCGTGAAATACTTTTCATTTTTTAGACCAACTTGGCTTTTGAAGGTAAGTTATATTGAAAGATTTTGATTTTTTATTGTTTCTTGGATATTTTTTACAGTTCGTTTGATAAAATATAATAATTTGTCAAACATCTTGCATGAAATGTTTTATATTCTTTTCGCTGAAAAAGTCACTGTTTCACTGATATTCTTAATGTTGGTTTGTTAGCAAAAGATGTTTCCAAGTCTGTCATCCAACCTCAGTTTCAAAAAAGCTGTTTTATTTTCTGGCCATAATTCTCTCGGTCCCTCAAATCCAATTTCTCGAATCACCAGGAAACTGAATCAGAACCCAAGTACATGTAGAGAAATTATTGCAGAATGCGATCAAATTTTCCGATAAAAACCTGTTAGTTTTTTCCTGAAAGACGCACATCGAGAAAACTGTAAATCAAAATATACTTCCTATGTTATCAGTCACAGTTTCTTTATTTTTTTTTGAGAATTTATTATTCACTGTTTCAATGGTCTTAGATAGGGTTCCTTGAACTTATTCAGTTTGATCAAAGTGTTTCAATTTCAGAGAAAGGAACCCTGATTTTTTTTTAAATATTAATAATACACATCAATGTATTGTCCATTCCGTTTTTCTATCCCTTTCGTTTCGAGATATTTTGATCTACAAGTGTCTGATTCTCTTCTTTTTATGCACTATTTCGTCTGATAGATCAAAAAACGTCTTCTTGTGAAGGGAATACAAAATCAGAATAGACAATATCAGCCAATTACAAAAAATAGTCCGAGCTTTGAGAATTGCTGGTTTCAATTCCACGGATTCTTTTACCAAATACAAACATTGACTGTTTCAGAAATTTATGTAATTCCGAGTTAATTTTTGAACGTAATGACAATTCTGTGAACAATTTAATAAGCGATATTTGGCTCTAAGAGCTGACATACAGGCTCGAAGAGCATCTGTTCACATTAACGACAGATTTGAATAACATTTAATAACAGTCAAAAAGAAATCGAAAATCTGTGTAGATATTTTAACTCGATTCTAGAGGAAATCCGTCCACTAATTTTGATTAATTTTCACACTACGAACTGTTATTATTCGACAAAATTTCAGGAAAAATATACTTCACTGTTTCAAAATGAGTTCATTCGTTTCCTCCTAAATTCGTATTGCTTCGTTTTTTTCAATCCTTTCTTCACCAACATTTTTACACATCATCTCGGTCACTGAACTGTTTCCACCCTTTTCTTCTTTCTCTGCCTGGATTTTTTTCAGGTGGCAGGCATCAAGAAACAGGAAAAACATACACAAACAGTGAAGAGTAGTTGTATCAAAAAACAAATATGATTTTGTAAGAAAAAAAAAGAACAAGTGTAACCTTGTTAGTCAAACTGGTTAGCAGATGTTCAAGGTTTCTGATTATATTTCTGGTTGGGATTTTTTTTTTGGAACGTTTCAGGTCAGTTTTTTTGGTGGTGAACCATCTCATTAATTTGCTGTGATCGTGTGTTGGTTTTCAATTTTCAATACGGGGGTTTTTTTTTTTTAATAATTTCAAATTTAAATTGACAACTCTAACGAAGCTGAAAATATCTACTTTGTTCTATTATTAACCAGAAACAGTAATTGTTCTTAAGATAAGAAATATTATTATAGTTTTGAACTTATGTACACATATTGAACCTTAGTTACGATATGTTAATCACTTTGAAAATAACTTCAGTAGGAATAGAACCTACTAATCGATGTTCTATTTTTTTTAGATCACGAGAATTTAGGCAAAATTTTATCCGTAATATTTCAGAAATCAAATTGTATATTCATGTTTGTTTTGGAACAGTAACAATTTTTGCAACAAAAAACATGGTTGCATATTGTTTTGCTTCTTTGATCACTCAAATTTCTTGTCCACTATTTTTTTAGTAAAAAAGGGTTGCCATCACCATTGTATTAACTCAAAAACTGTTATCTGAGCATTAAAATGGGTATTTTCATTAATTCAATATATGTCAATTGCAAATTAGACTTCTTTTGATTTCAGTTTTCCTGTCAGTTTGACATGTTCACATATTTTCTCGCATATTATAGTAAAAGACTACGGTCATTAAAGGTGGGGTAAAGGGATTCGGCAAGTTGCTCTTAAAAGAAAGAGCACATTTTTTAGGTAAGACCCTCGAGGGATTTTTTACCGAAAAGTCTAGTATTCAAGAAAAAAAAGTTCAAAGTTGAAAATTTGGAAATTTTCAACGTATAGGGAAAGCTTCCAATACGTGGAAAGCTTCCAAATTTCTTTTTTCAAAATAAATTTTCTCAATTACCAGGCTTTTCGGTAAAAAATCCTTTGAGGGTATTACCTAAAAAAATGTGCTCTTTCATTTAAGAGCAACTTGCCGAGTCCCTTTACCCCACCTTTAAATAATCGCATGTTCTCAATCGAACTTTGACGTATAGATTATGTATTCTTAAGTGCTATAGATTAATGATGTTTGAGTTATTTACACTTTTTGGTTATTCTATGTTTCAAAGGTGTTTGAAACTTACAAATTCCTTATCAACAACTCCCCTTTAACAATAATATTTGAAACAGTCATTTTGTTGAAAAATTGATATGTATAATAAATTTTTTTAATTCTTTAGATGCTTTTTCTACTGCGCAGATATCGTAATAAAGGGTTCGTTGTTTCTAAAAAACTAAAATCAACTTTTGAAACCGTGATTTTTCACAAATTTGAGAGCAGTCAATCAACGAATTTTCACCGATTTTTCTGCTGAACTTTGTTCGCTGTGAGAATTCTCCAACATTTTTTTGGAAATTCCGAAATGACTCGTAATCTTGTTAGTCAAACTGGTTGTTCAAGGTTTCTTGTTCGGAGTTTTTGATAATTTTAGGTCATGTGTTTCTTGTGAGATTACTTGGTTTTTAAATATCTGTATTTCATAAGTTTATTACAGTTTTTCAAGTCTTCATTGTTATATCAACATTTTGAAACAGTAAACAATTTATTTATATTCTAGCCAATCAAATTTTAATGCCGCTTAGTTCTATCAATGTGATTGAACTGTACTTAATCCAAATTTATTTGAACAGTATCTGAGAAAGAAACTGATTTCTGCTCTTCAAACTTCCTGACAGGTTATTTACATGTTATTAGTAATCATATGCCTATTTCTGCAACATAGCGTCAACAAAGTCTTGAACAAAGTCTTGAAAAAGTCCAGTGGTATTAATTTTTCTTTTCCCATAATATTCACTCATAGAAACAGTGAATATTTTTTTTCAATTTCTGTATCTGGAAATCATTACTTTAAACAAACTTTCTTTCTGCGTTCTTGCTACGAAACTTTAGTAATGAATCTCGAAATTACGCTTCAATACTTGTTTTTTTTGAAACGGTTCCAGTTCCGCCCAAACCTGATATACTACTAAAATTCAATACCAATCTTTCTCATTTTTGTGACCTGTACAACTTTTCCCAAAAAGTATTTTTTTTCCCCTTATCATAATTCCAGAACTTTTTTTTGTCTCCTTCTTTGAAATCATAAAACTCTTATCAATGCTGAAAAAATGACATAAACCTAAACATTTGCTTGAATATGACTATGATAACGTTGGAAATATTATGCTTTTTTTCTATGAATCCGGTTTTTAATGAGTTTTGATCAGTTTCAATGTCAAAAATCCTGAAGGTCGAGTGGTGTACTTTCAGGATTTTTGGACTAGCAAGTGCAGTACTTTAGTTTCACGGAAAACTTTGGTAAATATTTTTGAACATGGATTTTGAAGGTTGAAAAAAATGAGTTGAAATTTTGAAAATTACTGTTTCTTCGAAAACTGAAAAGGGGTCAAGTTAAAGTTCTTGAATTTGTTTCGCAATCTTTCGTTCAGCAAACTTCCGTTTCTGTGGATTCTCTTCGTTCAGAGTTCGTTCAGTCAATCTCAATCCGTAATATAGTACTCGTTTTCCCAGAAACAAAACATTTCAAAAAAAAAAAAAAAAAAATTCTGTCTCAATATGCATTACATAAATTGTCACATCTTCCTTGCTTTGTTGGTCAATTTGAATATTTGTTATCTAAACAAAAAGTTTTATTTTCCGTTTCACAATTTCAAGCTTTCTGAGAAACGCCTCTAACTTTGATCAACGTGAAATTTTGATATGAGAAATTACTGTTCCAAGAAATTTATATGAGAGACATCGTTCTTTTTGAATATTTAATGTCAACAAACGTTTATAACAGTAGTTTCAAAATACGAATTTTCATTTATGGTCCAAAAAATAGCCAGAAAAGGTAGTTGCAGTTATCGTTTTCATTCATACACAATATTTTTTAAGAACAAGGAACTTCAAAATATTTCTGTTTCAATCGTTGGACTTGAAAAACACACTCTTTTTATTTATCCCACATGACTGTTCTGAGCTCAGCTAACAAAAAGAGAATTCAATACGAAAATTTACTGTTTCAAGAAATTAATATGAGGAATAGGATCTTTGTAGGACAGTTTTCTTCAAGGTATCCCCCTTCTAAAATTGTGTCTCGAACTGCCACTACCAATCATACATTTTCATTCCTGAACCAAAAAATCTGAATTCACGCTAACTATTAACTAGTTGTATTGAATATTTTCGTGAAACGCTATTCTTACTATAAAAATGTTAACTTCCTCTATTTTTTCTGCTGACTGATGTGATGTAGTTTCAATTTTAAAATATTTCGAACTGAGAACACTTTCCTATACCATGTTGAATTTCGGCAAACATTATTACAATAGTTTAAAAATATTCCTCTGACATCAAACCTACGAACATTTCTGAAGTTCTGTTAGTGGTTTGTTTAAAGGTCCTGTACCCAATTTTTTTCTGGATACTGTTTTTTACACCATTCGATTCGGAATGTTTTTTTATGTATACACAAAAACTTTCAGATTATGAAATTGCGTTTGAGTGCTCGAATTTTAAGCTCAAAGTAGGCCCATCTCGCTTTTTTCGTTCTCGCTTCCTCCTCGAAGAAGGGGGAAGGAAAAGCGAATTGGGGCCTCTTTGAGCATAAAAAACTAGTATTCAAACGCAACTTGGTGATCTTAAATTTTTTTGCGTACATGAAAAAAACATTCCCAATCGAATGGTGTAGAGAACAATATCGAAAAAAAAATCGGGTACAGGACCTTTAAACAAAAAATCACTTTCTCAATAAAAAGAGTTTCAAAATTTTACTGTTTCATCAAATATATTTATTTGTATGACAATGATGGTTTATTCGATGAATTCGGTCATAACACTTCTTGTTTTAACACTAAGTTGAAAAAAATATCGTAGCCTGATATACCTGTTTTCGAAATCTGATTCTGTGGTCTAGCCTACATTCTTGTCAGATATATATCAAGATCAAAATCCAGACTTCTCGAAGGTCGCCCCGACACTTTCTCTTCTTCCTTTCTACCTTCAAAATTTCTCCCAAAAACAAATAAATAAACAAAAATGAACAAATCGGTAGAACTACTATATAAACTATCTAGTTCTTTTATTCTTTCATGGTCAGATATTCCCTCTCCTCCTACTTCTTTCTATTCATCTTCTTATTAGAATAATAAACATATAAATTTGACATCTAGTATTCGTTCAATAAAGTCCAGTTTTATCTTCTCCTCAACTTTCATATTGATACATAGTTGTTTTTATGTTTGTTATCATAGTTTTTTGGTGCCTGCCTGCTTGCCTATCAGATATCGGATACATCATCCGAAAAAAGCGTGTTTTATCAATTGTTGTTTTTGTTTTATGACATTGTCGACTTTTTTGTATTTTTTAGAATAATAGATTGTTACACAAGTTTTTTGAGAGGAAATATCGAATGTTTTCTTTTTTCTCCAAACATTTTTTTTCGATGATCCATGAATTGTTTGTTCTTTCTTTCTATCTCAAAACTTTGATTCTATGAACTTTTTTGATACCTTCCTTTACCTTCACTTTTCGATTACCAGTTCGCACTGTTTCGAAATATTGAAACCATAAGATTATGAGGGATTGAAACAGTAAAGTGAAGATTTCCTGATCAAAAATCCAGGAAGTTCTTATCGTTTTTCTTTTTTGAAAAATAAAAAATAATGATTTATCGATTTTCGATGAATTTAATGTTTTATTATTTGTGTTCTGAACATATTTAATTGTTTTTCTACGAACCAAAACATTTGATAATAACTATTTTTTAACCTTATTATTCGATATAGTTTGTCTGATTTTGTGATGCCATATTCGGTTTTGATAGGCCCTATTACTTTATGGAAACATTTAAGAGATTTACCTAAACCCTTAATTTTAGGAAAAGTCCCAACAAAAAAATTCCGTTTCATCATTCTACATAAACCCAAAATATGTATATGTTTTTTGTTGGTTGTTCATTTAAAGGGGTTCCCTAAATGAAGCTTGATGATGTTCTCTTCACCATTCGATTCTGTGTTTTTTTATGTATGCCCAAAAAATTTGGGATCACAACCTTCATTTTGAGCATGATAATTTTAAGATCGAATATAATCTCGAGGGTAAAAGGCAGTATGATGAAAAGAGAAGACGCAGAGAAAGAGGAGGAAATTACACTCGATGAGCAGAGAAAGTCTGCGTCTCCTCTTTTCATCATACTGTCTTTTACACTTGAGATTATGTTTGATCTCAAAATTATTATGCTCAAAGTGAAGGTTGTGATTCCAAATTTTTTTTGGCATACATAAAAAAACACAGAGAATCGAATGGTGAAGAGAACATAATCAAGTTTTAATTAGGGAATAACCCCTTTAATGAAGTACACACGTTTGATGTGTAGGTTTTCAGACGTTTTGCAGAGTTCACCCCCTAGTTAATTTTCCAAGGGTCAGTAACATTTATGGTTGGGCTCCTGTAACAATTGGCAAATTCTTGTGACCATATGAAAAATCAGAGAAACAGTGACTTTTCATGAAACTTCGAAAGCATAAATCGTGCATTTAGTGTACGAATCTGAAAAGTGTTAGAAAAAAATTTATCAAAGTGATTATTTCTCAAATTATCAACTAAATCAAGGAACATTCTACCAAAATAACTCTCAAATCACCTTTTTCTCAATAATAATAATAAAATCAATATGATCAGCAAATATGGTTTGACCTGTCTGCCTACTTTATCCCGGAAATTATTGTTTTATTGAATAACTAATCCCTCTCCCTCATTCTCTTTCTATTTCTCATAGACACCATAAAATGACCATTCAAACTTTCATTCTAATTACTGTAGACGTTCTCTCATCTTGCACTTTTCTTCGCGTACTTTTGTCTTTCTTATCTCATTAAATCTGAAACTTTTCAGATTGAAATTTTCCTCATCATTGGTTCCGAGGAACTTTGAGATTGTACAACTTGAACCTGGATTTTGAACTTTTAATTAGCAAAAAATGACGAAGGCCTACTGCCGATTTAGTGGGTTAGCAAGTTCACGCGACAAAAAAAAAAATACCAAAAGTTGTTCATTTTCTCATAGCCCATTTCTCTTAAATGTTATCAATGAACAGTTATCAACACCATAATATGGTGTTATTATTGTCCGGACATATTATGGCCATGGCCTGATAAAGATTGTCGTTTTCCTGTTTTTTTAGTACAAAGGTTGAAAAACGTTTTTTTGAATGTGATTTTTTGGATGTTACACTCATTCTGACTTTACACTTCTTAATAATTTGATAACATTTTTTGTTGAAATTGTAAGGAAGAAAATGACCGGAACTTTTTAAAGAAAATTCATGAAGTTCACTGTTTCACAATTATTATTTCCTATAGTTTCTAACTTTTTTTTTCAGTTTTGTTCAAATGATTACTATTTGAAATATCTAAAATATCATCTATTACTAGTAAATTTTTTTACAGTCTTTCCTGAAAACGCATCATGACAACCAGCTTATCAGAAACAAGTACCTTTTTTGAAACAGTATCTTCTTTAAATTGTGTCACAACTTTTTTTTGGTGATAATACTTTTTTCAAAAAGTTTTGGAGCTACTTCATTGAACGCTGAAAGATTCGACTTCTTAGAAATCGCAATAATTTAATTAAAAAGTGATTATTGAAATTTTGGATGAAGAATTGTATCTTAACTATTTCAAGAGTTCAATAAAACCGTTTTCAACATACTCTAAAAAGTAAGTGTTTGTGTCTAAAATATAATTTTTAACGTTAAAGTTAAGCTGATTTACAAAGGAAATCTAAAACACAAATTTGATAAGGTACACCTCAGTTTTCTTTTTAAAATGTATTTTTATCCTACTTCACTTTTCGATTTCCATGAAAATAGAGAATCTTGTATTTAGTTCTCTCATTTTTAACACCATGAATGCTAAACTGAATGTGTTAGCTCATCGCTAATTTCTACTTTTTTTTGAAACAGAAATTTTTCGAACTGAGTCATCATGTAACTCATTTAACCAAGTTTTCTGGAAAATTTTTTGAAACGGTAGTTTTTTACATAAAAATTGATTACTTATTTCGTTTGAACCAGCGAAAGTTCATTTTTTTACTGAATGAGAAGTCAACGTTTTACAATGTTGTACAAAAATATCACACTGTTTTCACGAAATAGTGAAAAATAGAGGCTTTTTTGATTTTAAGTTCAACTTCGATCGAAATGAAGAAATTTTTGGTACTACTGACTTGTAATGTTTCCTGAATACAAACATATTTTCTGAAACAGGGAATAAGTAACCATATGACTCATATCAACTTTTCTTTTGATAATCCTGTTCACTTGTCTATTTTTACAGTTTTTTTCAAAATGATTTTTGAAAAGTCAAAATATTGTTTTTTTTTTATAATTTAAATAATTATTGTGTACAGTGCACAACCTTGCAGAATACAGAACAAGTGTATGTAAAACAATACATTTTGAAAGTTTTTGGAAACAGTAATTTTTCTTATTTCAAACAAAAACCATTTCAAATCTTCTCTCTTGTATATTATTGTTGAAAGAATCCGATAATTAATGACAATTTTTGATAGAGTTTAAACTTTTTGAAAAAAAATGCAATTATTCGAGAAACTGTCAGGTTAATCTTTAAAACACTTCCTTCTTGTTGTTGTTTTTTCATTTTGCAAAAAAAAAGTTTTGGGTTCAACTATTCGTCCAATTCATAATCTTATCGCAAATACTAATACCAAAGTTCTTTCTTCCGACTTGTGAGTAATAATATTATTCCAAGAAAGTATTTTTGTGAATTTGTTTACACGTTCGGAAATACCCAATTAATAGTTCTTAATGAAAGAATTGATTTTGTATGTTTCATGAAACGTATTCAATCAAACTTTTCTTGTTAATTTTTCTCGTCGCATTTTCAATGAACAATTTTTGAATAATATATTGATGTTTTGAAACAGTAAAAAATTGTAAACGAATTTACCAAGATGATCAAGTGTAATTGATCAAATTTAATCCACAGCCATTATATTTTTTTGAAACGGTGAATTTTCCAGAAATATTTTTTCATCAAAAACCTCGTCTCAAATTAATATTTTCTGTCTTTTGACCTATCTCATTCTCTCCTGATAGTTCTATTCCATTTTCTAACTGTAACCTGGTATTGCCAACCAGAATCAAAAAATAAAAAATTGCAAAAAAATGGCGGTTCGTCTAACCAACCATTTGATCGCTGAATACAAGGAAGATAGCGATTTTTCCCAGTTTTCATTGGTCTTTGACTTTTCCGGGGGGTCTTAATTTTGCTGGAAGAGGTTTTGTGCTTTGGTCTCAGTGTTTTTTTAATGGCATAGCAAATCAATGTGAAGGTTAAGGTATATTATCGAAGTTTGAAACAGTAACATTCTCCGAGATTTTTATTTTGAGATCAAAGTTATTTTTCAGAACCTGGCTTGATTATTTTAACAGAATGAAAAAACTCATGTTTAGATTTTTGGAACCTTGTCACAGTTCAAAAATCACTTCCAAAGTATCATTCTAGTCATCTATAAAAATTCTCCTTAGGAGGTATCGAATTCTAATTATTCTCCAAACAACCCTCTCTTCTTCTTCTTCCAATTTTTTTCGATCTAATCAGCATTACCAGTTCTCCTTCTCTCCTCCCACCTTCCCATTTTCTACCTTTTCAATCCAATTCTTTACTCACACATTTTTTTCATCTCAAAAAGGATCCTCCTCCTCTTTCTTTTTCGATCTTGTCCCGCCAATTAACAACTTTCAATTTGACCTCATTTCAGACACTTTTTCCTCTTTTAATAATACTAATTGTTATGGATATTTGAGTTACTTTTTCGGAAGGACGCTTCTTTGAATTAGTCCAATTCTCTGGATTTGCGGATGTGCTAGTTCAAGACATTTGTTCAACGTTGGAATTAACTTTTTCCTGAGTCTCACAATTTATTTGAAACGGTACATATTCAAAAACTTCAGGTCTTTTTCTTTTAACAAAAGACTTTCTTGGATAGTTTTATTTACGAAGCATAATTGAGTTTTCGTTGTTTTTGTTGGTCTTCTAAATATTCTGAAACAGTGATTTGCATTTAAAAAGAAAGTTTTTAAAGTTTTCTGTCATTTTCGAAAGAGTTCTGAATTTCATAACATAAAAAACTATTTTGGAATCAGCTCTACAAATTTTAAATTTGATCTGAAGTTCAGAAATCTACAAAGAATAATTTCAGCGAAAGTAATTTTCAGAACCAGAGATGATCGACTGGATGAACTGTTTATACTACTCTCTGTGAGAACATATTCTCTTTTTGAAACTATAATTTTTTTACAACCGGAAACCTCAAAAAAAAATTTGGTATTCTGAATCAAAAGTGACTTGTTAAACCTGACCAGATAAAATTAAGATTATCTGAAATAAAATTCTCTTGAAAAATTGTTGCTTCTAACAGTTCAAAAAAAAACAAGAAGTGTGATTTACTTTTCTTGTATGGCTGAGTTTTATGAAAGTTCTGAAACAGTAAATTTGTCTTGAAGTTTTTCGAAAATTGTCTTTTTTTTTGAAATTTTGATTAATCGCGGAATATTATTCAGTTCTCGAAATGTATTCTAAACGCTCTCCGAACTTTTTAAACCTTTGGATTTTTGAGAAAATGCTCATATTCAACGACTCCCGAATTGCTTTTCATTTTTTCTGTGGAGGAGTTATTCTTATTTTGAAACAGAAATTCTAACTTCAATACAATTTTTAAAAAATCCATCGTATAACAATTATCAATCATTTTTTTGGATTTTGTCCAATTTTCGAAACATCAATGTTTTTTTTTGCTAATCATTTTTTGAAATTTACTAAAACAATCTCTACAACGAAACGTTTGTGACTTTTTTGAAACCATATTTTTTTCGTCTTTACCTCTTCATATAAACTGTTGTCCTCTTCATACACCATAATGTTTTTCAGATGATTATAAAGCTTCTCATATTCCTCCTTGGGTTTCTAACCATCCCAATCAATTGTGGCCTCGAAGAATATGACGAACCCTTTATCCTCAAATTCATCAACCGCTCTCAAACTCTCGATCTCAGTCCAAAATGTCGTCAAAGTCTCGCTCTCGTCTATGATTATTTGAATGACATTGAAACCCTAACAGATCAAAAGATCTGCTATTTCGAGTCATTCGCTACAGGACCCAATGATCTATTCTTGTCGAGAGATCAGGATCGATGGGTCTATAAAGGATATGAATGTTTGTTGTCAGCTGGCGAAACTGTTTATTCGAAAAGTGAACATCCAATGCATTATTGTTATACTCATGATGATGATAAGACTAAGAAAGTACCCGCTTATTCAGTCTGTATTCCATCACCATGTGCTGATGAAAACCTTATGGTTAGTTTTTTTCACTGTTTCAAATATCATATAACCTTAACACAAAATGCTAAATAAGCAATACGTGACCTGAAATGTTGGTTTACGAATTGTTTTAAAGTGTGTCACCAATTCTTTATTAAATATACCTATTTTTTCATCAAACACTTTTTTTCTTATAAATCAAAGAAACTTTATTGATCGGTAAGTGGATGACCAAAACGAATTTGTTCTTTGTCTATTCTCGTTCAAGTGCTTTCATGAGTTCCCAAGATAAAAGTAGAACTGTAATAAAAAATGACTCAAATATTTACCATATCATTGTTTTGAAACTGAGAAAACCTAAAACTGTGTTTCCTCGTGGAACAAGAATTTTTCAAAGTCATATTTTCTCTGACTTTTGAGCAACCTGTTAAAAAACTAATTTCGATTTTATCTGACCGTTTTCATTTTCTAGGCTACACCGGAAAAGATACGTTTCACATATTATTTGTATTTGCTTTTTAGTAGAACCAACTGTTGAGCTTCCATTTCTTCTTCGAAACAGATGTTTCTCAATTTTTAAATAAGTGAGGGAAAAGTTATAAAAAAAACACTGAGAGAGAAATTGTTTTTACTGTTTCACGGTGGATGTTTATTTCACTTCTCATAGTTTTTAAGTATTCCAGCAAACGAATGATTTCGGTAGTGTGAATATTTAAAAATTCCTTTAAAAACAGGAAAATACAATGAATTATGTTATACGCAGCTAATTTTCCACAAAAAAAAACGGATTAATTCATCGAAAAGTGTGACTGAATTTGTTGCAATTGGAAAAAATTGTCCTGTTTCAAAAACGAAATAACCAAAAAGTTGTACTCCGCCAAAACCAATCTCATACTAATCTATTCACGTTCGAAAAAAAACACATATTATTTCCGAATCAATGGTTCCAAAACTATTTGGAATACTTTACTGTAGTGTTCAAGAACTCACATCACGTTCAAAAAAAACACGACCTATCGTCATTTCAAAAGTATAGTGCTCCACATAATGATACGGCCACCCCAAAATTTTCAAAAATCTCGAAAATGAAGAATTCTCGGAATTCGAAACCTTTTGAGGAAATGAGCCAATTTGATATTAGTTTAATCATAGAAACTCAGAAATGCTTCAAAACAAATGCAAAAAAAGAAAATTCAATTTTTCCGAAAAACACAGAAAAAATTTTCCACATAATGATACGGCCAGGGGGCAAAATTTTGAGTAAAATCCAAAATTAAGGAACATTGTGTATCCAATGATGCAAAGAATTGAAAATTAACCCAAATCATTGCAAAAAATCGTGAATCCATGAAGTTATGAGAACTGTCCATCAGTTTCTGGCTCACTTGGAGCCAGTCATTAATGTTAGCTCTTTTGGGGATCCGAAACACCGTCACAGTTCATTTTTTTGTCATAAACCTTCTCAAAACTGAATCTCCGAACGTTTTTAATGGTTTTCATGTCCGGTGAGCACGCGAGCCAATCAAAAACTGGAGTTTTTTGTTCAGATATCAGCTTGAATGTGCGGTGCAAACGGTATGATGGAGCCCAATCTTGTTGTTAGCTTGAGTTTGTGGTTCTCTTTTGAGGGATAACATGAACCAGACCTTGCGTTTATTTATCCAACCCCCGCTACCATCGAAATTCACTCAAACATCGGGCCAAACTGATCAGCGAATCAACTTGAGACAAGTGAAGGTTAACGAACTCAATCTTTCTTATCAAATTCTTTCTAGCGTTAAGAAAAATCAAAATTCTTATGACTCTAACGTCTACCGTAAATATGGGTTCAATTTGCGTAATAAGTTATTCTCGTTGTAACTTCAAGGGTGGAGGTGTCATGGCGTGGGTTGCGATCTGTGCTCATGGCTTGGTTAAAATGTGCTTCGTTTGCAAAAATTCAATGGTAGCGGGGGTTGGATAAATAAACGGTGTTTCGGATCCCCAAAAGAGCTAACATTAATGACTGGCTCCAAGTGAGCCAGAAACTGATGGACAGTTCTCATAACTTCATGGATTCACGATTTTTTGCAATGATTTGGGTTAATTTTCAATTCTTTGCATCATTGGATACACAATGTTCCTTAATTTTGGATTTTACTCAAAATTTTGCCCCCTGGCCGTATCATTATGTGGAAAATTTTTTCTGTGTTTTTCGGAAAAATTGAATTTTCTTTTTTTGCATTTGTTTTGAAGCATTTCTGAGTTTCTATGATTAAACTAATATCAAATTGGCTCATTTCCTCAAAAGGTTTCGAATTCCGAGAATTCTTCATTTTCGAGATTTTTGAAAATTTTGGGGTGGCCGTATCATTATGTGGAGCACTGTACAGTAAAGATCGAGATCGAATCGCATTCAAAAGTGCATTTTCCAAAAAGTGCATTTTCCCATTCGATTAACCAAAGTTCGCCTTTTTTTGCAGTTACTCAAAGAATGGCGAAAAATGACACATCCAGAGGAGACAGAACAGATCACATTCACCGCATGCACAAGGTCTCGACACGAAAAACAATGGTTCGAAATGCCAGTTCCAGTGGCGGATTTCGGATTCAATATGGGATTGATGATGTTGGTAGTGATGGCGACTATCTTTCATAATATGAGAGGAGACGATGTTAAGTAAGTTATACAAGAGTAAGAGGCACAGTGAAAAAAAAAGTATTTTTTATTCAGAAAAAATTAGTTACGGACTTTCCCAAAATAAAAAACATGTTTCTGCAAAAATGGGAGGAGTTTGTCACGTCTGAAAATGGCAATGGTCCGCACACTAAATGTGCGCTCTTGCCGCATAGTTTTCGGGAGAATATTTTTAAAATTTTCAAAATATTTCATGATATTATTGGCTAAATATCCGCAAACTTGTTGATTTGGTGTGGAAAATGAAGAATATATTCCGATTTATAACCAATACACTAAAATCTTTCTATAAAACTGTTCAGATTCCACATAAAACGTTATTTTTCCATTTTTTTTTGCCAAATTTTGTGCAACATGGAATATTCTTTCTGTCAGGTCGTAAAATGTGCCAGTTTATGTTGTGCCAGTCTCTCCCACTTCCCACAATGACTTCTTTTTGCCTGTTAGTCTTATTTACACTCATCTGAAACAAGAAAACAAAAAAAAGTCAATTTTGAATTTCGCGCAATTGTGTGCAAACACCGCCTTAAAAAACCGCGGTAAAAAAAAGATACTTTTTTTTTGCCTGTGAGAGGTGTTCTAGTGAAAACAGGCAGAAGATGAGAACCAGAAGCAATTATAATGTTTGGAAATTGAGAAATCAGCAAAAAAGTTAGACAATTCGGAAAAATTTGTTTGTTTCAATACACATTTGAATTTTTTTCAATCAGAATTAATTTCGGACCGAATGAGACAATATGAACAGCATGAAGCTCAATCATGTTTACTATCCTAAAACTAGTTTGTGAATACAAGCTGCATTTTCAATTGGAAAAATTAGACCCATGATTTAAGAATCATGGAAAGCAATTATAAAAAAGGTCAATAAGAATGAACTTGTTTCCTGATAGTCGTGTTTAAGTTTATTGTCTTGGTGTCATTATGCCGCATATATATTCGCTTACATATTTTCCCATATTTTTTGTAATATTAGAAACTGTATGAACACTGAAACTTTTTCTCGAAGGTGTTATAATATTATTGAAAAAGTAAATTTATATTGTATTTTCGAATACGGTCAAAGTTCAGAGATAATTCGCCAAAATTGTGAAGTTCTAATTTTCGAAGATTCAGTTTTAACAGCCTTTTCAGTTTTTGCTAGAATTAGTTACCAAAATATGATTATCGTAATTAGTATCTTTAACTTTTCTACACTTGTAGATTTTTTCATGTTTCGATGCTCTAAATTTACTCTCATAGTCACCGAGTTCTCGGTCATTTTTTCTCATTTTCAGTTGTAACACATGGTACTGGTAAACTGTAGCCAAAGTATTGCAATAATATATTGTACTATTTTTAAAACAGTCAAATTTTTCCTGGATTAAGGTTTTTCTACTTACATAAGTACACCATGCTACTGTACTTTTCAAAAATTGGTCAATGTGAAACAGAATAATGATGAAAGTCAAAAAACAAAAAAACAAAAAAGAGACTTGTAGTAAATATCATTAAAATTATTGAAGACGTTCAAATAGAAAAATGTTATTTCAAAGATGAAACAGGAATTTTAGCCTTTAATTTTGCAATGCTGAAGAATTTATTCATCTTTTTACCTGTTCACCTACAGGCTGTAGTCTAGAGCACATACATTTTGCAAGTTGGAAATATTTTTAGAAAGTCTTAAAATCTTGAACAACTCAAAAAAAAGGTAATTTATCGTAGTCGATGACTTTTATGTTTTGCATGTTTTAAATCGATACGGTCAATTTGTTTTTAGAGTTACCGGTTTTTAGAAGATGATTTTTATGTAGAGCGGTCAAGTTGTTTTGCACATATGTATGTATGTAAAATGAAAAATTTCATCAAAACAGGATTATTTTCCAGATCATGGTCTGGAATGATTCTCCTCTCGTTTTCCGCCAAAACCAATCTCAAGCGCCTTGTTGCTCTCCCAAAAGATCCTCAAAGTTGTATCACTTGTTTGATCGGTCTCCGATTCGGTTCGATGGTTTGGACTCTCATCGGACACTCTTTCATTTTTGTTCAATCATTTATGGAAAATGTTGACGAGTTCAAAGAGTCAATGGTCAATAACTTCTTCAATCAATGGATCACTAATTTCACACTTTCGGTTGACGTATTCTTGACACTCGGAGGCGCTGTTTTATCCTATAGTTGGTTCCGAAAATGGTTGAAAAACACTACCGGTAAGAGATTCTGATAATCAATGTTATGAAATTTCACGTGATGTTACAGAGGAAGAACCAACATGGACATCATGGGGATATTGGCTTCGTTTCTATCGTCATCGAGTTGTCCGGTTATATCCAGCATATTTGTATACACTTATGGCAGTCACTTTGAGAATTTCGGTGAGAGACTTTGCGAAAAAACTTGATTTATTACGATATTTATTACGATTATTACGATCTGTATGAGGTTTTTTTTTAAATTCTGTTTCACATCGAACATAAGTTACACAAATCATACCATCATCATACCATCGTCCATGACAATTGGTACATGTACTGAAAAAGATGACACTACCTGGTTATACGTTTCAAAAAATATACTCATACTTGAAAAATTGTCGAAGATTCAGTTCCATTTTCCTGGGAATCGGAAAAAGTCAACTGATAAAAATAAATTTTTCAGAAGTTATAAACATTTGTCAAAGTTTCGTAACAATTTAGTAAGACGTAAATTTTTGAAATCATACAGGTCTTTCCAAAACTTACGAGTCTTTTTCATTTTAAAATTTTCAAAAATATAATAGTGAAATGAAGATCTCAAAATTGGTCGAATTAATTTTCAAAATATTTCATGTACCATTTTTAGAAATTACTGTTTCAAAATTTTGTTATATTTTTTGGAACTGTTTCGAGGCGGTTACATCAATTCTTAGCATGTCGGGTTTTCTTTCTTGAAGTTCACTTTATCACAAAATAGCTCTGCGTCATATCACGTGATTCATACGTTTCAAAATTTGCACTTCATCGTAGAGGTGATCCAAGTTTTGATAAAATGAATGATTTTCCAAAATTTTGAAGCAGGATAACTATAAAAATTCCACGTAAAATAATAAAACGTAAAACAATATCTTTTAGGTCACTCATTTCCATCCAATGTGGCCACCAACTGATCCAGCTATCCAATGTCCAAAGTATTGGTGGCAAAATGTTCTCTTCGTCAACAGTATCTTGAATAATCAATGTATGCCATGGACATGGTATATTGGAACCGAATTCATTTACTATCTTCTATCTCCAATTTTCCTTCTCACATTGAGAAAGAAACCAAAGGCTGGATTTGTAAGTCTAACTTCCAGCCTAATCAGTTATTCCCAATTGGAAACTTTCAGATTCTCTGTGTTATCACAATTCTAATCTCAGCTGGTTTCAATGTCGAATCAATTATTCGCAATAACTTCCCACCAACTCAATTCCTCTGGAAACAACCTGAAATCTTCAATCCAAACTTTATCCAACATCATTTAGAATTATACATCAAACCACAATACCGTATTGGACCATATATTATTGGAATTTTGTTGGGATATCAATTGGCTAGATACCAAAAGATTGCAGTCAAGACCCAACCATCTAATAAGCACATTTTGACACTTTGGTCGGTAGCCATTTTCGGAATTGGATTCGGACTTTATGGATTGTATCCATCACTTCAAGGATGGGATTCGATCGCGTGGAGAGCTTATCATATTTTGTATGGAGCATTCCATAGGTAAGAATTTTGAACAGGGGGTGTTTGAGTTGACTTAAAAGACAAATGGCTCAATCAATTTCGAAAAAAAAAGTTACTTCAATAAATGTTCTGAAACAGTGAACTATGGAAATTGTTTTTTTTTTAACCAGTGTCATACATAGAAACGAGGTTCTAACCTCTGCGACGAGAAAAATTTTGAAAAAAAACTCAGAACCCTACCTTCGAATACAAGCTTTCGAGTTCTGAATGACGACTAATCTAAGAAAGAGGTTTAGACACGCAGTTCGAAATTTGAAAATCCATGAAGTTCAATCAATAGCTTTTATTATTTCCTAGGTCTTATGCATATTTCATTTTTGAAAGAAAAAAATGGCTGTGTTATTTCAAGATCTTTACAAACGTTCAAAAATAATTACTTCAAATTTGGGAAAACTCTGAGAACCGAACTATCCAAAGCAAAACTCAATATGATTTCTCACGAATGAAAACTTTTGTTAAGTGTGGCTTTTTAAATGTACCGAAACATTGAATGTATACCAGACCAACTCATTCATTTTTTCATTTTCAGAGACATTTTCTCAATCGGAGTTGCCTATCTCATCTACATTTGTCATACCGGAATCGGCGGTCCAGTCAACACCCTTCTCTCCTCCAATATCATTCTTCCATTAGCCAATATGAGTTTTTCCGCATATCTCTTCCATATGATCCCAGTTGTTCTTACCTATATGCTCGTTCCATTCCCAATTTACTATTCTTCTCACATTCCACTTTTCATTCACTGTTTTGTCCAACTTATCATCACTTATGTATTTGCTATTATCTGTAGTATGGTCAGTGAATTGCCGGCTTTGAATATCGAAAGACTTCTTCTCTCATCTCCCCCAACAAAGAAAACTACCCTAAAACCAATACCCACAACAGATTCCGAGATTCAATTAAAGTCTTCTGAGAAGGCATAAATATGAGGGTTTCGATGTTTCCAATTCAATAGAATACGTGTAGTTTTTATCACTGATTCTTTCGATTCTTTTTCTGTATTAGGTCCTTTTTGTCCGCTTTATCACCTCATGTTTTTTTGTGTGTGCCCTCTTTTTTCTTTGCAAAAATTGTCTTTCACTGTTCCATTTTTGCGAATCATGTAAATACACTTCTTATTCTTCTTTGTCATTTTTTTCGTTAATAAAATTTTATCGTGAGTGGATGCAAATAAATATGAACATTTCAAATTGGGTCATGACGTCTATTGTCTGAAAATATTTAGGTTTTCAGATTGAAAAAAAGGAGATTTAAAGTTTAGACCTTCTTTTGTTGACAGCAGCGGCGAGGAGTCCAATGACTTTTTCGATTTTCGCGCGATCCGAGTTGATTCCGAATGTTCCGACTCTCCAGATTTTTCCGACTGTTGCACCAAGACCACCCGCAATCTGGAAAATATAATTAATGAGAAGGTAGAGAGAGTTGGATTTAGTTTTGATCTTCAAACAAGCTTGTAAGGTTTTCTGAATCATCTAAGAATACATATTTGAATTTGCAGGAACTTTGAAACAGATAAAATTTTATTTTCCGTTGATTAATTTTGCTTTGGAAAAACTTTCAGAGCAGTTTAACTGAATGAAACTGAAAAGATGCGCCCAAAAACTACGGCGCAAGTTCCTGTTTTTTTTTTAACAAGTCAATAGTTGGGACTTGGCGATAATTGTTTTAGAGTTGGGTGAAACTGTATTATTTTTGGTCCAGCTCTGAAGTGAAGTGGAGAAAAATAGACGCTTTCCCAAGAATCCAATTAATTTTTTATTTCAAAGATCAAATTTGGAGAAGAAATATCGTAAATTTTCAAAAATTGGGTTTTTTTCGTTGGAAAACATTATGAAAACCTTTGATTTTGAAATTTAGAGAAATTTTTATACTGTTGGAACATTTGTACTTGTTCTCGAAGACTAATTGAGAATGACGAAACAGTAAAAAAACATGGAAATAAGATGCAAATTTTATTCATGTTCTCAAATTTGGAGATTACTTTTTGATTGATAGTTACAAAAACGTAAGAGGTTGTTTTGAAAGTTAGTTGTATGAAATTTGTAATGAAGAAAACCGGCATAAAAACTTTGAAATTTTTCACTGTTTCAGAAAATCTAAATTATAGTTGTGAACGAGATAGTTTTTCGTTGGACAATGAACAAAAGGATTTTTGGAGCAAAAACAAATTTTTTTTTTTGAAACTTCGAACCTTATTTGAGAATATCAAATTTGAATCTAGTCACGTCTGACTTCAGAACTGAAACCTTGGCCAACATATTTTTGAACTGTATATAAAACAAAAATGACATTACCTCAACTCCATTGCTCAACAAATCAGCGGCGACCTCTTTCCAATCAACTCCTTTTGGCACTTTAATCGTCGTCAAACATGGCAATCTCAATTTCTCATCTTCTACAAATGGTTCCAAATTGTTCTTCTTTAAAAGCTCATACAAATAGTTGATATTTGTCTTATGTCTCGCAATTGTCTCATCAATTCCCTCTTTTGCAATCGTTTGCAAAGCGGCGCGAAGAGCATAAACAGTCGAAATCGGAGCTGTGTGATGATATCTGCAAATCCAAAGAACATTATTATTATTTGTATGCCCTTTTTTCTGATGTTATTTTATTTTTGACTCGATGTCGACAAATCCAGTTTGAGTACCGATAAAATCTCATGTTTTTATTTTTCTCGTTCAATTTCTCGTTTTAGTAATTTTACATTGACAAATAAATGTAATTGAGAAAAAAGGGACTAACCTTTTCAATTCTTGATCACATCCCCAATAATTTCCCAGTTCCAAAGCATCGAAGTAGAACGAAGCGACACGTTGCTTGCGGTTACGAATTTTGTCCCTAGAAACAATAATTATGACACGTTTTACCTAAATGAAAAAATCTTACATTGCCAGATCAGAGAATGAAATTGGTGCAAGACCTGGTGGAGCATTGAGCACTTTTTGAGTTGCCGAGTAGACGCAGTCGACTTTGAGAGCGTCGGCATCGAATGGTGTTCCACCGAGTGAGGCGACAGTGTCGACTAAGAAAAGAGCACCGTGCTCATGACAAGCATCTCCGATTTGCTCGAGTGGTTGAGCAACTCCGGTTGAGCTTTCTCCTTGGCAGACGAATACGACATGAGGTTTGAAGTCAGCGATAGCCTGAAAAAAATGGAGCTTTTTGTTTTAGAAAGAGAGTAGGAAAGACTATGATTTTTCAATGTTTTTGACCGAATTGAGTTTCAACATTTAAGCGTAAAACTTCATTTCAATGGGCCGGTTACTCATAGAATTTTGAAAAATATGCACTTTTTTGGAATAATTGAATAGCATTTAAATTGAAAACTTTCCGTTATTCTCAATTAATTATGAAGAAAAACTGCCGTTTCAAAAATTTTACAATTATGCTGACGAAAATCCTACTTTGATAATTACTTTAAAATTTATCAAGAACAAAAAACAAGTGTTTTGTAATTTCAGAATCAAAATATTCGGGGTTACAATATATCTCACTTGAAGTTTTGCTGAAAATGTAGAACTTTTTTGCACTACTTTTTGATATAATTTTTGTGATAGAAAACGAGTACTTTGAGTTTGAAGAGATGTCTTCTTGTTAGGTATTTTTTCAAGTTTTTATTATGTTTTGGAATATTTTAGTCAAGGGTTTTCAAAAATAATTGATACTAGGGAAATAAAAAAAACTTCTTGATTGTTTTTTTTTTCAAATTCTGGAAAACAAGCTATTACTTGTGCAATACTGGTCGTTGTCATCAACTACAAAGAACAATTATTATTTTTTTTTTTTTGACTGGGTGTTAATTTTAATTTTTTTATTTTAAAGTTAATCATATTTGATAGTTTACTTACCTTTCTGATCTCCTCAATAGGCACAGCTTGTCCGTGCGGAGCGGTGACTTTTCTAACATCGACACCCATTCGATTCGCCAAATCCGCAGCTCTCGCTCCCCACAACCCGATTTCAACCGACAAAAATCGATCGCCTCTTTCCAATAAGTTCACCAACGCGCATTCCATTCCAGCGTGGCCTGAAATGTTTCGTAAACATTTTTATATTTCTCATAAAAGCTTTACCAGTTCCACTGACGGCAAAAGTGTAGGCGTTGTTAGTCTTGAAGACATATTGGATTCCCAATCTGGTATCGGCCATGATTTTGACAAATTCCGGGTGCAAATGTCCTAAAAGCGATTTCGATTGGGTTTCGGCAATCGAATCCGCCATATTGGATGGTCCTGGTCCGAAAAGTTGACGTGGTGGGACTACCATATCTTGGAGAAGAGCGGCTGGTGGAGAGCGGGACGACATTTTGGCCTGAAAAAAACAACAAAATACAAACTGCACGTTGGTTCAGAAAATAGAATGAAACAAACAAGAAAGATGATATTATTATATGCGACGAAAATGATCTGTGTTGTCGGGTTCATTCAAACCATTTGTCACACGTTGTTCTTTTTCTTACCAAAGAATTGCGATAATATTTAACCACAGATGGACAGATGTTTCGTTTGAGAAAACGCGTTGAAATCATTGACCAGTATTAGGTAATATCGAGTAGATTGAGGAAGAGAAAAAACCGAAGGAGAGACAACAACAAACGTTTTTGTGACCACCTCTCTCTAATTCTCACACTATTCTTCTTATTTTTATCATCATCACTACACCGGTCATTCCGAGTTTCTTTTTCATTTTTCTTTCTGGCAAAATGTGGACTTTTGCGAGGGTTTGATAAGAAAAGCGATACGAAAAACAGGAAAAAGAGAAATTATATGATTTTCCGTGCGAACTACACGTGTATATGGCCTAGGAACCGACTCGGCCAACGAATTTCTATGTTACTTTTTTTGGAAATAAACCTTGAACCACAGTTAGCATGATAGAATATGTTGAAATCGCAAGTAAAAAAACAAAAATATAGGACTGTAAAGTTTGATTGATAAAAAGTGTTGTTGATAACCGGAGAAACAAACAAAAACGCACTACTTTGAAAAATGAGAAGGAAAAAGGAGGATGATGTTTGATCGAGTATTTCCGGCATTTTTCAACAGGTTTTAAGTAATAAATGGTAATGATGATTCTGGAAATACGATGTTACGTATGGTTACTTCAAGGAAAGAAATCATATTCATTGTCTGAAATTTTTTCGATAACTTGGTTAATTTTTGCTTATAGGCATGGTTTTTAGGTTACTGTAGTTTTAGTTGCTATTTTTTACAATTCGAAAATCTTCGTCAGATGTTTGTTTCCGGCAAAAAATTTGATTTCAAAAAATGCAATCACATGTTGTGCAACAAAAAACACATGTTTTCAAATTGAAAATCATGAAGCATTTATTGAAAAATATGAAAATGTGTTTGAGATTTTTTTTCGGAAGATTGATGAATTTTTGCGGTTCATGAATTGAGAAAAGTATTCCTCTAAGGCACTTAGCAAAAATCTAAAAATTCATTTTGAAATTTACTGTTTCATTGTATTTATTTAGAAGGCAGAACAACAGTATTTGGATGTCGTATAGATACATTATTCTTCTTTCTGACTGTTGGGACCTGACATGATTAATCGGGTTATTTCAGTCGGATGTGAGAAAAATAAAGTCATGAAAGTTTGCAAAAAAAATGCTGACAAGGGAAGTTCAACTACACATCGATTTGAAATTTTATTAAATTTTGCACATTTATAGACCTCGCTCTCCTTTCAAAAGTCAGAGAATGAAATACAAGGCGTTGAACAGGAGATCGAATTCTGTAAATGGTCAATTTTTGGGAATATTCCAAATCGACTACTAGTTGAACTCTTAGATCAATTCAGAGAGACCGGTCATCAGAGTGTACATCAGAGTGTATACAAATTTTTTGACATCCTCATTAAATTTTTCCACATTATACACACATCCCCAATTCCAATTCCAAACTCAAAATCAATCAAATCCCAACTGTTCCAAGTCTCCTCCGTTTTTTCTTCTCAAAGTGTTCAATTCTAAATTAATAGATAGTTTCCACCACGAACAACTCGAACATCCTTATCTCTCTCTTTTTCTCCTTTATCCTTTGCCCTCTCATTTTCCGTTTTTACACCCTCCCACACTTCTTATTTTGTGATATGTATTGGGGCCGGCCGCGGGAGCATTGCCAGCTGCTCTTCGAGAATATCTCTTTTCTCCTCTCTATGTATTTCTCACTATCTCTTGTGTCATAACCCTACACACACGAGACACTGAATTTCATTTTTTTTCTCGCAGAAGTTTTGTGCTTTTTGATTTTCTAGAAAATCTTGTTCTTTGAAAATTTGAGTGATCGTGGTAAGCAAAACTGTTCATTCAAGAATGATATCATAGTGATATCAAGTAGAACTTTTGAAACAGTATTTTTCGAAAAAAAAAATTACTTGATAAATTCATGTTAATTTTTCAACAAAGTTGAACAAGAACCTTGATATTTAATCATTTATTGAGAAAGAAAATCCGACATTAAAAAATCCTCATTCAACCGAAATTCACGCACCGGTTCTCCTTATTTTGAAATTTGAACTCAAATACATGATAAAAACGAGGATTTTTTCAAGTTTTCAACGATGCACACGAAAAAGTCAACAATAAGTATTGTGTTTTGAGTTTTTTGTTCGAATAGTTGAACAATGACCTTCTCAATATTGAAGAATTCCAATTTTAGGAATAATCTGAAATCCCTTAAAACAAACTTTATCGTTGACTAACCGGAACTTTGCACATTTCAATTTCATCTAAACACAATTCTACTATCATTGAACCTAATATGTGATCATTAAACCAGAAATGTTACATGACAATTATTAGTGAGTTCATTCAAGTAACTGTTGCTTCAAACTACTCGTTAAAAAAAAATCTGGAAGACTGAAAAGTTTTCGAAGCATATTTTCTGGAGTGACAAAACTTGTTGAAACTGATTTTGTAGACCTTTTTCCACATAAAATAAATGTAGTTCATTGACTCACCAATCTGAAAAATAAAATAATCTTCGACTTGCAAATCGAAAAACAAAAATTCTTTTGACTTCTGATAACAAAACTGTTTCTGTTTCAATTTGTTATGATGTTACAGAAAGCTATGAAGTGTTGATTATTCATCTATCTTCATGTCCTTACTTATTTATCAGAACTCCATCAAGAGAAAAACCGCGAGCTTGTAATAAAAATAATGAATGACGCCAACCCAATAATCGTTATCCAGTACTCTGAAATAATGAACAGGTTTTATTTCAATTTTCATGTGCAATTCTCCCTTTTGTGCCCAAAACAAGCTAAAAATTCAAAAACTTGAACAGATCGGTGAATTTCGGTTATTTTGAAAGCTATTTGAGGTTTTGTAGCTAGTTTTCATCGAAGAACCTGTTTCATGAAGTATGGTTAAGTTTCAAAAAAAATGTTAAACAAGCTCAATTTACTAGAAAAACTGAAAATTCTGAAATTTCTCGAAATTTTCAATGTTTTCAAGCAAAGTTAGAGTCATTTTAATGATTTTTCACGTTTTTGTTGACATCTTTTTTTTGCACTTTTTAAAAACTTATTTTTTCAGCGTTTCAGCCGGGTTTCGTGGGAAATGAATGCTCCCAGCGTTCTTCTCATGCCAAAGAACCCTTCAGTACTCTCATTCTATTGAAAACATAATTTCGAAGAGATATTTCAAGTTTTCAGAGCAAACTTTGAGCTCAATTTTCAGCTTTCCGCGCAGAGTTTTGCAAAAGTTAGAAGCGGGATGTTGATCAGAATAAAAAACTTCATCGAATGACATATGTCTCATTCCGAAGTTCGTTAATACCCATGTGAATCTCCCTTGTGAATAGTATATTTTTTGAAACTGTTTAGAAATATTAACACCTGAAACAGTAATTCTTTTAACCAAAGTTTTTTCATCATGGCTTCGAACTGAAATTGTTCTCCTTTCTTATATTGAAATATTTCTTTAAATTTCCAAAAATCTAAATTTCCCAAGTTGTTGTCATTTTTAGAAACAATCGTTTATTTACTCTAACACTTCAATAAATCCCATGATGATTTTTATTTGTTTCTCTATTTTTTGTTTGAGTCTGACTTGATTCTTTTTTTTTTGCAGAAATGGTAGCCGATTCGGAAACGGATGATAAACCAAATATTGAGGTTTGATCAGACTTTTTTTTTGAAATCATCATTCTTAATTTTTTCTAGGATGAAGACAATGAAGAGGAGGAAAGAGAATCGCCGATGGTCAAGCTGGATTTCGCCAAACTTTTCAAGATGGCTGAAGATCCTGATCTTGAAGAGCTACTAAAAAGTCCACTAGATCAGGCGCTGCAGAACTTGGAGTATGTTGTTTTTCCTAATATCCATAATCAAAACTAGTTATTTTTTTCCAGCGAAGGCACTGAAGTTCAAAAGTTAACAGCGATCCGAACATTTCCCGATATTCTCGATTCATCAGACGGCGATAAATGTCTTCTAAAAATGCTTCCAGCTATTCAAAAATGTTTGAAAATCGATTCGTCCAATCTAGATCTACATTGTGAAGCAGCAGTTGTGTACAAGAGTATTATTCAAAACGATAAATTGGTGAAAAATTTTCCGTGAGTTATTCATTTTTAAAGGGACATGGGCACATTTAGATACAGTACTCTGATCTATTGAAACATACTAGAACTTCTAAAAGTAAATCCAAGTTTTTTCAGAGGCCTCATCGACATCATTTTGGAGAATATTTTGCAAAATATCCAGAACCAAAAAGAGCACAGTGAGTACTAGCAACCTTCCATCTGAATGTATTTGTCTTTCTTCTAACTAACATGTTTTCCAGAACCCCATGAAAAGGAGAAAATAATCATTAAATCCAACCAAATGCACCATTGTACGTCTATAAATAACCTTTTTTGACCTGAAAATTGAATAATTACAGTATCTGCGGCTGCTTGGCTTGAAACAATTGTCGAAATAGCTGATAGATTATCATTGAGTTCTATAAAACAGTTTATTATTCCGATAGTTCACACACAAGCTGAGCCTGTTCAACGAGTTCAACGGAGGATTATAGCCACGAAAATTATACATAAATTGGCTCTGTTTTTACCAGCAAATGAGTGAGTTTTGTATTTAAAAATTACTTTCTCAAAAAAAATTTCTCTCTAGAATTCGCAAAGATGTCTGTCCTATTGTATCAACTCTTGCAAAAGATGCCAATTCGAATGTCCGAGTGGCGATTTCTCAAAAACTTTGCGTTGTCGCAAATGCTTTGAAAAACTCGCATGATGTGGTATCTTGTCTACTTCCATGTTATCTTCAATTATTGTCTGATGAAGAGATGAATGTTCGAGAAGCGGTTATGAATAACCTGACTGACGCGTTTCCGCTGTTTACTAGAGGTAACTACAGTACTGCCAAGAATGATGAAGAAATTTTGATAGCAACCTAGTGACTCATGTGAAAACCACAAAAGCAGCCTTATAGTTGTGCCCAAAACTGAACTCAAAAAAGTGGAGAATTACGTTCGTCGAGACAAATATCAAGTCCCAAATAGAGTCCAAATAATTGCGTAACTTAGATCGTAACTTAGAGATGAATGAACCTGAAAATGTGAATGAGCTCAATAGGAAGGTAAAACTTTTTTTCCCGAAATTTGGTCCAAATAATATCTGAGCTTTAGACAGGATTTTTGCGAATTATATGTTTGAACTTCTAATTTCACCAATTTCACCAATCATTATTGTTTTCATTAAAATATAAAACTTTCGAACTAAACGAAAAATATGAACGCTTTCATTCAATCTGAGTTCTGAGTTCAATTCGATAGTTTGAAGTGAGTTTTTCTATAAACTATGATTATGCAACTAAACTATTCATTGAGTCAAATATCCGTTTCAGATTCCAATTCATATGTATATTTTCAGATTCCAAGAAGCACACACTGTTTGCAAAAATTAAGTCGATAACCGAAGAAGCATTGGAGAAGAAAAATGAAGCGATCGCATTGATTTCCCAAAACTTTGGAAAATGGGCATGGGATTTGAATGAGGTCATCGATCAGCTGGATAAATCATGGATCTTGAACACATATTGTAAAATGATTCAAATTTCTGAAGAAAAATGTGAAGTTGGTATCGAGAGAAATATCCGGAAAGTTCTAAAGAAGTCGTGTTGTTTTAATTTGCCGGTGAGTTTCTTTACTTATTGTTTCAAACAAGGAGTGGCGGCCTTATCAACTATATTGATGTTCAACGATCTGTATAAAACTTGTGAAACAGTGAATTTAAAAAAAATTGGTTGAGTTCATTTCCACTACTTTTCACTGGAAATCATAATTTCAGTCCAAAGTATTTCAAAGTGACATCGCATGTTGGAATCACTATTTTTATAATCATTCTTAATCAGAACCATGCATTATTCTTTTCTCAAATTTCTAGAGAACATGTGAAACAGTGAAGTTTTTTGAATTTTAAAAATTACTGTTTCAAAAAATTTGTATAGTTAGATTTTTAATTGAAGCGTACTCATTATAGAGAATTAAATTCAGAATTGTCCTTATAAAAAAATAACTTTCGTAAACTTTGAAATTACTGTTTTAAAAATTTTGTAAAAATACGACTCATATTGAAACCGCATTACAGTCGATTTCTGAATACCTATCTTCATTTTATAAAAATGTAATGTCTGGGAAGGATACTAGACCAGTTTTAATAGTTTTTAAAATCCGCTAGTTTATATTTCCACATCTGGAGAAAATATTCTATTTGAAAGTCTTTTCAGTGCATGATTCTGATGTTCAAAAAACACGCGGATCGTCTTCTTCCATTTGTCGAACAATTTGGAACAGACAGCGATGATGAGGTCAAAATCTGCATCTCTTCATCTTATCATGAGATCCTCAACATTTACCCGGATCGATATGATCTTGTCCAACCATTTATTGAAATGCTCCATAGTGGATCTACGGATGTGATTGCTCGAATTTCGCAAAATATGTCAACAATACTTCCACTACTCTACGCAAACGTCAAAAACAATCCAGGGGTAATTTGAATCACCAGACTCAAACATAAAAAAAACATATTTTTTTTATTTAGAAAACCAGTAGTTCCCAGCTGGACCACCTTATCATTGGATGCAATCAAATTTTACGAAATCACAGTAACTGGCGAAGTCACGAATCGCTTCTTCGAAGTGTTCGATCCATCGTGCCTTGTGTAACAGAAGACGTTCTCAATCAAACATTTGTGCCGATGTTGAAACGAGAAATTTTGGGAGTTCGAGCAATTCCATGTCGTGTCACGGCGTGTGAATCGATTTTGGTTTTGATGAAAAATATTACGGATGAGAAAGTGAGGAAAGAAATCATCGATTTTCTTAATGAAGGTGATTTTTTTCTAAACTTGAATATCTTGTCCCATTCTGATACTTTTCCGATCGGATTTATTTTTCTAGCGAATGTCCTTCTTAGGCCACCTAATATTCAGAACGGTATTTTCACGAAGCTCGTATTGTGATTTTTCCTGATTTTTCCTCAGAGCTGTTGAAATGGGCAAAATGTGGGCTCCAGATAGCCCAGATAGAAATGCCCATTCCATCCCACCCCACTTCGAGAAATGACCAGATAAACTGGGGTGGGCTGGGCTTTCCCAGGTGGGAAATATATCTCCAAAAAGCATAGAAAA
Source organism: Caenorhabditis sp. 38 MB-2015 (assembly GCA_900536415.3). NCBI lineage: Eukaryota > Metazoa > Nematoda > Chromadorea > Rhabditida > Rhabditidae > Caenorhabditis > Caenorhabditis quiockensis. The sequence goes on from LR551489.1 coordinate 58,902, forward strand.
AGTTCACGTTTTGTATTTTTTTTTCCTGACGTATTTGTCGTTTTTTGTTCATTTCATAAATATCATGAACCACCACTTTATTTGCCCAGGAAACATTTCACCATTCTGGTGCGCGAGAAAGAAGATAAAACAAGGTGGAATTTCAAATGACCATAACTTTGCTCAGCGTGAATATTTTCAGAAGTTCTTGACACCATTTTGACGTACATAACGAGGAGCACATGTTTTATGTTGGGACCAAATTTGGGTCTCTTCTCCTAAATACAGTACATTATGTACAGGTCCCGAAAATATCAATTTTCGGAGGTTAAGAAGAGTTTGCGCAGTTTCTAACCTCGTTTAAACAACTTTTCACACCTTTTTACGTATTTTGAACAATTTTCGAAAAAAATTGCTGGTAACTATCTTTTCGAATTTTAAGCCTGAAAAAGCCTCTTAAAATCAGTGTGTATCTCCATTATTCTTGAATCTTAAGTGAAATTACTATGTTCAACGTAAAGAGCGTGCAAAATTACATATGTAATCATATTTTCAATGATAATTAGGAAAGTAATAAAAAGTTCTTCAATGGAGAAAACTACCACCAAAAAATGCGGGCACACACAAACACACACCACACAACCAGTTGTGTGTTTGTGTGTTCTTGTGCAATCGTGAAAATTGAATTTTCTTTTTCTTTACCTATTTCCCTTAATTTTCAATATTTTTCAATGAAAATATGGTCACATATGTAATTTTGCACGCTCTTTACGTTGAACATAGTAATTTCACTGAAAAGTCAAGAATAACGGAGATACACACTGATTTAAAGACGCTTTTTTCGGGCTCAAAATTCGAAAAGATAGTTACCAGCAATTTTTTTTGAAAATACTTCAAAATACGTAAAAAGGTGTGAAAAGTTGTTTAAACGAGGTTAAAAACTGCGCAAACTCTTCCTAAGCCCAGAAAATTGAGACTTTCGAGACCTCTACATAATGTACTGTAGTTAGGAGAAGAGATCCGAATTCGGTCCCAACATAAAAAATGTGCTCCTCGTTATGTACGTCAAAAAAACTTCTGAAAATATTCACGCTGAGCAAAGTTATGGTCATTTGAAATTCCACCTTGTTTTATCTTCTTTCTCGCGCACCAGAATGGTGAAATGTTTTCTGGGCAAATAAAGTGGTGGTTCATGATGTCCATGTGTCCATGCATGGGGCTTTCACCAAAAAAAATTTCAGCCAGAACGGTAACTACGAATTTTTTTGTCCGAGGCCTTGAACGAAAGTTTGTATTATTAGAAAGAGGCTATCTTAAATTTGGTTATTATATATTCATTACCGTTCAGGCCATTTCAAAAAAAAATTAAATTTTTTAATGTACAAAAAATCGCTCACGTACAACTGTTTTCATTTCGTTCCCATATTTAACAATGGAGAAATAAAACCAGAAAACCACAAAGATAAGCAGCCTGCGAGTTCCTGCTCTCATTCTACTCACGATACAAAAGCATTTTTTCAGAATTATCAAAACACATTTGTTGTTACCGTCGAATCAATTTTATCGATGTTGCTGAAATCGTTCTGAATATCTTCAGCAAAGGAATATTCATTCAACACTTCTTAGATGCTACACTCGCTTTGACACTTGACCAGGTATCAAACATCCGAATAAGAGCGGCCAAGTTTTTGCCAAAAATCAAGGCACGATTGAAATTGCCCGAAGATGACGAAACACTTCTGAAAATCGAGAATTGTGTGAGAGATCTTCTCAAGAATTCAGAAGGGCCGACGAGAGCGATTATAAATAGCGCGGCTGTTGAATTAACAAGATCGGAGACTTGTCAAGATTTGAACGATGAGAAAAAGGTCAAAGAAGAAGAGGAATCATGGTCAAAGAAGCCGAAGAAACCAACAAGGAAAACAACAATCAAAAAGGATTCGGAATCCGAATCATTCCTTCGTCCACCATCTTCGCCAATTCGAGCCACATCACCATGGCGAACAGAAAGAAAGGCAGTGGCGGTGGTTCGCCCTCAACCTGTACTAACAGTTCGCTCCCAATCTCCATCGCCAATGTCATATAGGAGTCCGTCACCTGCACCAAAGGATATCAAACCAAGTCGATTGCCTCTGAGTGAGCGGGAGAAATTGAGAAGAGCCGCGACGGATACGCCTCCGCCACCAGCTAGGTCGACAAGAAGTTCATCGGTTCTATCCAATCGTCGATCTGATTCAATGACATCTTCGACATCGTCAGTGGAATCCAACAATGTTCCTTCCTCCACAAACGGATTCGGTTTAGGACTTCGAAGATCAGCCACGTCTCAATCGGCTCTTTCAGGAGGTTCCAGTTTCACTTCAACGTCCTCTTATTCACTGTCGCATGCTCGATCGTCTTCAAATCTTCGGCGACCAGTTTATGGACTTTCACACGTTTCTAGCTTGAGCACCTTCGAGCGTAAACCCTCTCATGTTTCTATGCGAGTTCGAAACGTCGAACCATAGTTGTCTTGTTTTTTTTCTTACAATACTTCGATCTTTTACGGGTTTTTTTTTTTGATAAATGTTTCGTTATTTTAAAAGTTGTTTATTTACAAAAATCATGGATGCAGCAAACATGCTTCAAAAGCCGAAAAGAAATTATTCACAGAATGAATACCTGCTTATCAGAGTGGATTTTGCGGGGTCGGTGGTGGATAATAAGGCGATTGCATTGGTGGAACATTTGGGTTGAATGGCGCCTGGTATTGATTAAACTGTCCATTTTGTGGAATCACTTGATAATAAGAATACTGCAAATGAGGTGGTGGTTGTGAAACCATCATCAATGTCATGTGCTGTTGTGGCATGTGTTGTGATGGTGGTGGAGCATATAGATTTGGATTTTGCCATTCTGAGAATCTAAAAAAAATACCTGTGATAGATATGAAATATGTGTAGTACTCACTGTTGCGGCTGTTGTTGTTGTTGTTGTGGTTGTGGTTGCGCGTATGGATTCGGATTATACCAATCTGGCCATCTGAGAAAAATACTTTCAATCAACCTTATATCTGATATAAATCTTACACAGGATTGAACATTTGAGGTGGAACTACTGGCGGTGTGAACAATGGTTGAGCGAGAGGCGGTTGCGGTGCTGGAGTTTCGCATGGCGGCGGTCTCATTGGCTCGCAGAATGATTGATCGACATACGGCTGAATTGTGGTGTTCATAAGTTTTGGTACATTTTCTTTGGCCATGAGTTGATGAGAAAAATGACATCTACAAAATATTTATTTTTAATGTTTGGCTGACATTGCTTACTTCGTTCCGAAACGACAATTTCCTGTCATAAAATTGCGGCAAAGTTTTTTGACTGGTTTCACCCTCTTTGGCGGCAATTCAAACTCGTTCGTCAACTCTTCATGAAATCGAACGGTTTTCGCAGTTCTTGGTATTCGGAGTTCATTTTTGCCATGAGCAAAACGACAATTCGGCCCGTAAGCACAATGTCCTCGGCCAAAAGCATCGCAAAGTGAGATCTTGTAAGTTGAAGACACCTCTTTTCGGAATGGAACAGATTCTTCTTTTTCAGATGACGATAGAGGTTTCAGCTCGTTTTGTGTTCTCTGAAAATTCATAGAATGTTTATGACAAAATGCGAGAAAAATAGTTCTCACCTCATTTTTCTTGGGAAATGTGAAATTTCCTTTCGCAATAGGATCTTCGATTGAACGTAAGATGGCAGCTGGGCAAGTCTCATTTCTCAAAGAAGACGCATCCATATACGAATTATCTGTCGTCGCATTGTTCGAAGTATCCACACGACTCAATTGTGCCATTTGTTCGGCAAGTGGACGTGGCTCCTTCATTGTTTCACAAATGACAAAATGATGACATTTTCACAAAAACCAAATAGCTAAAAAAAAATGGAAACAACGTCGATAGCGCGGTAGATCAAAAAAAAGTGAAAGAAATTCGTAGGACTATTTTTTGTTATTTAGAAAGAAAAACAAAAATCGGAAAAAAATGAAATAAATAACGCACCGTATAACGTTTAAAGGTTCGTTAATGAGTACGTGGAGTCTTGAACCGAACACACATTTTCTATGATGACCCTTTAATCACTCGTATTTTTTCAGTGGTTCTTTCCTATTTTCGTTTGTGATTTTGTTCAGTCTGACTGATCAGTGTTTTAACACATTAAAATTACTACCTTTTTCAACATACAGAATAAATGTTAGCCATTCATTTCTGAATTCTGACGATTTTTGAGATTTTTCAGATAAGAAAACATTACTTTTATTGATTTAAATAAAAACCCGTGATAAGAAAGTCAAAACAAGTGCTAGTATTGAGTTGCGTCCCCAATTCGAATTGCATAAATCACCGTAACATTGACAAATACTCACATTCCCGAATTGTCCGTAAGATCTACAACATGTTCTTTCATTTTTAATATGTTAGAATACAATTTAAAAAAAAAACTCACATTCCAGTTGGATCTTCGTGTGGAACTTGACAAGAATGTTTGATTTTTCTACTTATCGACATCAATTTCGAAAGACAGTTCCTCAAAACCACTCTTTCGCCTGAAAATTCAGTTATGATAATAAGCAGTTCTATTTTGTTGTATTCAAATTAGGGCTGTAAAATCGTGTATTCGGGTGCCCCGTTTACACGCTTATCGTTCTGCCCGTTTACACGCTGACCCGTTTACACGCCGCCCCGTTTACACGCCAGTTTGCTTGTTTCATGTTTTACTATTTTCATTTATTTTCTGGTTTGTTTGTTGTAAATGTGATGTATACTTATTTATGAGGTGTTAAATATGGCACCTTTTTTGTAGTTTCTCAAAAAATAAAAAATAATGTAAGAAAAGAAAGAAACAAACAAGAAAATAAACAAAAATTGTGAAACATCAAACAAACAAACTGGCGTGTAAACGGGTCGGCGTGTAAACGGGTTGGCGTGTAAACGGGTTGGCGTGTAAACGGGTTGGCATGTAAACGGGTCGACGGGTTCAATTCACCCGCGTGTTTTTCACAAGCGGGCCCCGTTTTTACAGCCCTAATTCAAATATGTACCTTGAAACTGAAAATCGATTTTTGCACAAACATCTGGACAATATAAACGGGGAGCATTGATGAATGTTGGTTGAGATGTCAATGCAACATCTGCACAACTTGAGGAGACGTTCACATGTGAAATATTGAGCTGGAATTAGTTATTTTGATTGATTATCGGTGTTCATAATTTGGGGTTTGACTCACCGTTGTTAATTCATTGAAAAGTTCGGTGAGATTCTCTCTCGATTGAGGTGGTGCCAATGGATCATGTGGAGAGAGCACACGCTGTCTTAAATTAGGAGTGATTGATGGTATAAGTTGGAGCTGTATGAACTTCAGTGGGATAATTTGTGGCTTTTTCCTCTAATTTCTATCATTTGATGACATAGCATGTCAAAGTACACCTCCATAATTACTCTACCAAATTAATTATGTTAAGAGAAATCGAATTTTGTGAACTTCATGTTTTGTAAGTGTTGAAACAGTATTATTTTTAAGACTGCAGTTTTGGCTTCATTAGATGCTCGAAAATAACCACTATCTTCTCATGAGTGTGCCTGTACTCATATCTATTATTTTTTATTTATAAGTTCATTTTTTTGTGAATAGAGCGGTCAACCAAAAAGTCAGTAACAAACATGATAAAAGCATTTTCCGAAACAGTAATTTTTTTTTTCTCAAAAGCGTTTGCTTTTTTTCCTACTTACAGATTGTTTTCCCTAGACCACAACTGACCTATTTAAGAAAAAAAAACTAGAAGATATTGATTTTTCGAATGCCTACGGTATTGAGAAGAGTTAAGCCAGAATTAAATAGGTAACACGCGCTCTATTGACAAACATGTGTTTTCTTACGTAATAGAGAGCTTCATTAGATGTTCGATGTCGGAATCGGGGTCTATGTGGCAAGAATATTTTTGGTGCAAAAACTTAAGCTACAGTATCTCAACAGCAGCGATTGTACTTTTGAATATCAGAACTATGACAGAGGTGTATTGAAACGTCTAATTGTGAGCAGAATTTTTCCTAATGAACGAGGTTTATATAACTTCTGAAACAGTGAAATTTCTCTTTAAAAAAACCTTTTTTTTCAGGTCAGGCTTTCAAAGATTTTCACATATTTTTGAATCTAATAGATCTAATCCTATATCGGTCTCTTCATTACCTTTTTACTATCTAGTTGAACTTAGAGAAAAAACATCAGAATGAACTTTCCGAAATAGTTGTTATTTGAACTAAAATTTTGTATGTCAGTAAAAAAAGTAATTTAGGAAAATATTGCTTGAAATTAAAAAATGAGGAACCAAAAAATGATAAAAGTTGGAAAGTTTTCAAATCAGACACATTCTTTCAAAACATTTATCAACCTATGAAAAAATTATTACCTATGAACTTTTCTATTATTACTTATCAGTTTTTATGGTTCGTGATATTTATTGTTTTTGAAACAGTTAAAAAATTACTGTATTATTTTTTTCAGTTCTCTTCACTCTTGAGATAGATTTATTTCTAAGTTGGCTTCAAAGCTTTAAACATTGCTGAACCCAATAGAGCATTTTTGGCACAAATGAAAAATTATTTCTTGTTTTGAAACCTTCACGTACCTATAGTTTAGCGCCACACATGAATAACAATAAACCGAATCAACAAAGTCAACCTGATTAACAACCAAAATCAATAAAACTATGCAGCCGGGCCGAAAAACATCTGGAAAATTGGAAAACATTTTGAGAAAACAATTTGGAGGCATCTCACCAATCTGTCGATTTTCGAAAAGCATACATCCAAATCTGGAAATTGAAGGCTTGTTTTTTGGGAGGGAGACAATCGAATTTCCTTGTCAAATAAAATTGAAGAGGACAGAGAAAAAAAACCTATAATTTGGTGAGTAAGTCTAGAAAAAGCAACATTTTTTCTTGAAGCAAATAAATATTTTATCAAGTTCCACACGCATTCGGCAACGGCAGGAAAAAACTTGGACGGCAGAAATTAAGGAAAAAAAACAAGACAACGAAAAAAAAAAGTTGATTGAGTAAGGTTGGTTAGTCATGTTGTGTCTCATTAGGCAAACAGAGGAAAAATAAAACAAAAAAAGACGGAAAAAGAAGTGTATCAATTTCGTCTTGAGAGCATGAGGGACCACATCAATGAACCAAAAAGTACTCTTTTTTTATACATATGTATGTATGTCAAAGAACTCATGTTTTATTGCTTTTTTGAACTTTTGAGAATGCTTGTTGCAAGTTTCTCTAGATCGGCAAAAAATGAGTAGAGCAGTTTTCAGGTCCTCATTTTTTTTTGTTGAAAAAATTTACATAATTCCATTCATTGTGCAACATACATATCAGGATGCTTTTTAGACTCATAAAACCATCACATCAAGAATGGAATAAGTCCTTTTCTCTTTCCTTAGCAGAAGAAGAAGAAGAACAAATGAATAATGCGGGTTTACGAGCTTATCTTCTCTTTTTTGGTGAAGAAGAGCCTTCTTTTTCCTTACTTTCTCTGACACACGTTTTTGGGTTTTTGAAGTGAAATATTTATGAAGTTGAAAGGATCATTTTGAAGACAGAAATAGAAAACATTTTTGCAATTTTAATGTTTCAGAGCTAAGATGTGAACAGTTTTTGAAAGTTTTTTGGATGCACATTTGAGCGAAAATCTGAACATTACTGAAATATAGGGTTGAACAGAAAAAGTGACGATTGACATCATTTCTGTTTTTTTTACTTCCTTTACTTCGGAAGGTATCAAACTTGATAAGATCCACTTGAAGAAAAAACAATGTTTAATTTTACTGTTTCAGAGGTAACATGTGAACAGAAATTATGGTTATTTGTAATATAGGTGGTTTTTCAACAGCTGATGAATCTGAAATAGTTACTTCAAAAATACTAATCCACATTATTTGTTCGTTCTGACTAACCTGGATACATATATTTCCAGGTTCATTAAAACGGGCACAATGAGAATTTTGAAAAGAGTTCTCTGTTGTTTGAAAAAAAAAACATTTTTTCACTGTTTCAGAAATGTTTCATCAATGGAACTTTTCACCTCGAGTTGTTCAGTATGTTCTAATGAAACGTTATATTTTTCTGAATGATGATTCGATTCTCACTATTTTTAATAACCCTTCAACTCCTTCTGTTTTCTGAGAAAAGATTCATGAAGTGGAAAATAGAGTTTTGATAATTGTTTAAATTTAGTTTAAAAAAAACGTTTTTTTCCGGTTTCAGAATTATCATTTGAACATATTCGAAATCTATTTGCAATTTGGGATTTGTGAGCAAAATTTTAAAACAAACTATTTTACTAGTTGAAATCTTTTTTAAATTTTAAGTTCTCTTTCTTACATCCGTTATTGAGCTCATCAAAAGGTGTTTAAGAAAAAATTCACTGTTACAAGATTAGCATGTTCACCGAATTTCGAAGTTTCCGGACTGACGAACAAGCTGATAGTAACAATGACCTGGTCAATGATTCTTCCTCTTATGTTTTTCCTCTAATGTACTTCGTTCCGATTATGATTCTTCCCAGTTATGATTCTTCCTCTGGATTTTCTTAATGTTTTTCGTTTGGATATCAATTTTCACAAGATTTTTTTTTGGATTTTAGTTGAGACTTCAAATTTTAAGGTGCATATTCTGTGACAATTTTGATGAAGAAAATAGGTTTTCTGACTCTGCTAAAAAATGCCGTATTTTGTAAAGCATTGTGTACTCCATAAAGTAATTGAAATCGTGTAATAGATTCTCATGAATGCTGTTCAATAAATATTTTCAGTTTCTCAAATGTTGATGTTGATTCTTACTGTCGTAGCCCACATTAGAGCCATGTAAAGTTATTAATCGAAATTCATACAAATATGCCACCGATCCATGAAAACTAAGCCTAAGCTTGAAAAATAGCAATGTTTTTAACTCAAAATTATTCTGGAAAAAATTCTGAAAATACAACATCCTTTCAGTACACTATACAAATCTGATAATTTACCAAAAGTTTCCCATATTTCACCTAGGATTCTCTCAGCGAAGTGAGAAAATATTATTTTGACCCTTTTTTTAACTTTACTTCTTTCAGCAGATACCTTCTTACCACTGGCATCATAATAATTAACTGTCCGAAACTAACCTTAAAACTTAGAGTCTCAACTAAAATCCAAAAAAATCTGGTGAAAATTGATATCCTAACGAAAAAAATTAAGAGAAATCTAAAGGAAGAATCATAACTGGGAAGAATCATAATCGGAACGAAGTACATTAGAGGAAAAACATAAGAGGAAGAATCATTGACCCAATGACCTTCATTGAAAAAAAAAATGAAAAATCGAACACTTCAATCGCGTTTTAAAAATTGATCCGAAATATAATCAATCATTTTCATTTTGTTTTAAATTTTGATTGACTCATTGAATTTCAGAATGAATTCGAAATCGCAAGATACATTTTTAGATGAATGAGATCAAAAGAAAATTTAAAGAAATTTTTACAGTTTCAAAGCTGACATCTCACATGAATTTTGTTGTAATCGTAATCTAGTGTTGAAACGACAAATAGTGAAAACTGCAATGGTTTCACCTGATTGCGAATAAGCCTCTAAATATGATATCAGAAAATTTGATTCAATTTGGAGGTACTAAACTAATTTCGAGATTTATGAACTTGTTCACATGTCTAATTTCTCAGAAATATTTATGTGCAAAAACAGTTGTTTCGATGTGTTCTGCGAAAAATTCATGAATTTTTGTACTGTTTCAGATGTGATTTTACAACATATTTTCGATTTTTTTTCACTGCGCAAATACATATAATATTTTTTACAAAATATTGATACAGCTTTTTCAAATAAATATCAACAATTTGATCTAATAGGTTTTGCTATACGCTCGTTGTCAGAAATAATATTACTGTTTTAAAAACATAAGTGATAAAAATAGGAAACTTTTCTAACCTTGCAAAATTTTTGAGATGGCAACGAAAAACTTGAAAAGCTTTTTTTGGGATTGTGAGCACCCTAATTTTCAATACTAGACATCCGGGAAGTTAAACTATTCCGCCCGTCAGTCAAAAGCTTATGCTGTGTTCCGTAAACAAGGAAAACATGTTACCCACGAAAAATATACAAAACATGATTAACATTGAGATTCAGACATCACACCTTCAAATTTTCCTGCCTAAAAAAACGAAAAAGTTTGGAAAACACGCGCATTACATGAATAAATAAATAAACTCTGAACACGAAACAACTTTTTTTTCTTCTCGCTTCTTTTTTTCGTCGAGAATAACTTTCAAGATAACATAAGCCGTTTTTTCTCTCGTTTTTTTTTGTTGAAAAATGCGAAACGGGAAACACATTATTTTTCAGAGTGAGCGGAAACCACGAGAATAAGTTCAGAACAATTCAACATTTATGTATGTTGAAACATTTTGTGCTTTGTTTGAGCAAATTTGAAAAAAAAAAACAATAGATGGAAGACATGTGTGTAGGAGTTTAGAAAAATGGAACAATATGAGGGGAGCATTGGAAAATGATTCACACCAAAAAATTCGAGCTGATTCTCTTCACAAAAAATAATAGATTTTCGAAATCTGATTCAACTTTTTAAGTTTTGAATTCCAAAAAATGTTCTCGATGAACTTTCAAGAATTTCTCGTTTTTTTCAATGTGATGCCTGGAAAAAACTCGAAATGTTTTTTTAAAGGAAAATTAAAGTTTGTGAGAAAAATTGTGAATCTTTGAAGTTTGGAAATAATTGAAAATCTTCATTGAAATCAGTTGGTCACGTGAAAAAGAGCGTTGAAACTTCATTCAATTTTGAATAGTCAACAGGTAAAGTGAATGCAGTGAAAATATGACTTTTTCGCCAAAGCAACCTCAAAAAACCTCCATTTTTAGGTCTTTCTTGTCAGACATTCAGAAATTATTGTTTTCACTCTGACTCATTTCATTAAATTACAAACGAATATGACCTAAAAATGTAAAATGTTTGAAACACGCATTTTATTTGAAATCAGATAGTTTAGGAACTCCATGAACGAAACACCAACATGATTCAAATTAATATTCCTGAAAAACTGGAAACATCCCATTTTTACATTATCAACTCATTTGGAGAATTTTGATTTATTGTTGAGTTATGAACTGTGTTTGCATGAGAAAATGAAAAAGAAAGACTTTGAAAAAAACAAAAAAGAAATCTAAAAACTGAAGTTTTGTGTTGATTAATTTAAAATTGTTTACTTTACTGTGTCATGAAGGCATAAAATGAATTTTTAGCTAATAAGATCGGCTTCGTACAGTGAAGTTTTCGTTGAAAGGGGGGTATTTTATATGTATTCAGAAACAGAAAGAAATTTCTTGGTAAGTATACTTTTTCTTTTAGAAAAGTTAATATTTTGCCGTTTCACACATTCTATTCATTTCGTTCGATATAAAATTTTCTTGATATTGGTTAAGCTTCAGTTGGTTACTTTAAAAATATTGAAAAAGTGAATTTTTTTTCTTGAATTTTAATTGAAATCAACTTGTTCACGTGATAATGAGAATATAATTCAGTTTGAAAAAAGGAAACATTTTTAGTGATACTACGAACTTTTTTCACAAGAATCTCCAGTGAAAAAATCATGATCTTGATCAGGAGATTTAGTTATATTTATATACATTTTTCTCACAATAAAACGTGGAATTTTTTCAGTTAACTTTTAATTTTTTTTTCTCGAGAGAGGAAGAAATTTACACAAATATTTCTGAAATTTCTTGGTAAGTACATATATTTTTTTAGAAAACTTTTTTTTTTCGTTTCACGTATTCTGATTATTTTAATAAATGGTTTTGGTATTTGTGAAATTTGATCAATTACCTGAAAAGTACAGAAAAAGTACGTTTATTACTCATGGTAAGAGTTCCAAGAAAATTATCTATAAAACTAAAAGAAAAGAAAAAAATCTCCAAAGAACAAAAAATTTTTATCTGATTTCTGCCAGGACGAAAAAAAGTGTGGTGTCGTTTTCAGGCAAAAAAATTGTTGGTTTTTTATTCTCACAAAGTTTTTCGACCGGAACCATCTTCTTCCTGAAAGCGACGTTAATTATCCATCCAAAATAAACTTTGGTTCGTGTTTCATTCTTTCTAGTTTTTGGGAGCAATTTGAGAAGGTCTCAACAATGGAGACATTTCGAAGAAAAAACAAAACGAAAAAGGTTCGAAGATGACGAAAAAACACTGGCAAAAAAAACGAGGAAATCAACAAAAAAGGCATTAATCGAATTACTATGTTGAATAATAAATCAAGAGCGCCGAAAATTTGTTGGTTTTTTTGTTGTGTGCGAAAAAATTTATAGTTTTCCTATAAAGATGCTATAATTTGACGATTTATTTGTACTCGAAAAAATAGAAGAAGAAAAAACTAAAGAGACACTTCAAAATAAATATTGTTCATTGAAAATACGATTGAATTGCATACTTCACCATATTGATCGAGCCATAAGGAGGTAGATATAACTCGAATGAAGTATAACGGAGAAGCTAGAAGATGTCCATATTCACGATCCCATATTGTTTTGGTAGGTATAACTGTTTTGAAACAGTAAAATCTCATAGTTATACTTTGAAACTGAATCTTTATTTTCACATGTGAATATTCATTTTTCTTTTCACTTTGATGTAGCATATTATGCATGAATAAATGAAGTATTTAAACAATATTCTCAGTTCTAGAGAAAATTAATCAGAAACTTGAAAGCAGGTTCGAAAAGTGAAACAAGAAGCCAAAAAAAAAATCATCAAAATGTTTTTTCTGTTGGCCTCATATTTTGCACAGTTATGCCCAAAAGTATCAGCAGTGTGCTCCAGTTTTGGTAGGATGATATCTAAAAAAAAAAAAATCGGAAAATTTTATTTCTGAAAATTTTGGAAATTTATTTCTGAAAATTTTTAATTTTTTTGAGGATAGTATTTTTTCCTAGAAATTTTGGCAAATGTTTTTTTATTGCCAAACTGTTATTATGTACTGTTAAAAAATTTTCTAAACGGATTTTTCGAAAACTTTTCCTGTCAGATTTGAAGATTATTTTTTCTGAAAAAAACAGTAAAGTTTTAAAAAATCGTATGTCGGCTCAAAATTGATGAATCTACTTCAAATTTTGGCCGAAATGTACCGATGCAACTGAACAATCCCTTGCGAAACGATCTGGCTAGTTTTGAAAGAAAAACCAATCAAAAATAGGTTTTTACTAAAATAGGTATCATAATCACAGGGTCTTTTCGAACTTTTGAATAAAAAGTTTTCTATGTTTTCATTTATTTTTATAATTGTTTGGATGCGTTCCCTTGTCACCTTGTGAAATGTTGTCGAGTTACATTTTTTTAAAATTCTGTTTTGGAACAGAAAAGTGTTCCTATTTCAGAAAACCTCAAAAATCTGAAAATTCTGTAAATTTTTAGAAATTCAAACAACGAATTATAGTTTTTAGGTTTATTGAAAAAAATTATAAAATACATCAAAATATTTCAAAATAAAATCAAAAAATACCGGTATTAAAAAAAAATAAAAATTACAAATTACAAAAAACAATATTAAAAATTATGAAATAAATAGTTCTTCGTCGTCGCTGGGATCCTCGATGCCACATTTCTCGGGATAAATACCACCACCGACATGTTTTCCTTGTTTAATCCTTCTCTTGCTGGATCCAATTCCCGACGCAAATCCTCAACTCGAAAATCAGGATGGTTCTCACCGAAATGTGGAATTCGGGCCTCCACATGTGCATCGGTCTCCAATTGTTTTTTATAATATTCTTCGCGAAGATCTCGAACTGGTCCTACCCTCTTCGGAGCATATCGATTTGCTTGATTGGAAGGACGGTGTTGAATCTGAAAAAAAAATAATTCATACAATCATTATCATTATTTAGTTGGACATTCTGAGAATCGACTTCTATTCGAATTGAAGTTTTCAAGCTAAAAAGGGAAATTTTGTCAAGTTTCATCCATACAATTCTAGATTTTGAAACAACACAAAAACTATCGAAATTGAAAATATTGGCATCCTAAAGTACGAAATCATAATATTATGAAAAGATTTATTTGAATTTTGGAAGTGGAAAATCATCTTCGAAATATTCTTATCATTCAGAAGAACAGTGTCGTTCGAAAAAATATGAATATTTCTGTTTTCCACGTGAACTTTTATAAAAATAAATCAAAAAAGAAACCAAGAGAAAAAAGTTCACGTACATAAAATATTAATAAAATCAATTTTTAAATGGATAATACTAGTATATTTTTTTCAAACCAAAACTCAAATGACTGAAATTCAAAAATTAGTGAAACTAGCTTTCGTGCTCTATTGCTAACACTGTTGTTTGTGTAATTTTCGAAGTACTTTTTGAAATAATTAAAAAGAGTTTTTAGAAAAACGTTAATTTTTTTTCGGTGGTAAACGGAAACGTTTTCTTATTGTTTTATATATAGAAAAATGAAATGGATCTTCAGAAAGATTGTAGCGAACAAAATGAAATTTCCAATTGACTAGGTGTCTTTTTAAAAATCAATAGAATTAAGTCAAGAAAAATCCATATATGAACAAAGATTTAAATAGTTTTGAAAAGTCGAGAATCCACAAAAAACCAAGAATTAAAAGACAACTTACTTGATACGCTTCAACTTCACTCAAATTGTTCACTTGATTCTCCATCAAAATCTTTCTTCTTTTCGTTGGCAACTCTTCATCTGATGGTTGACGACGTTTCACCGCATTTCGAACTTCGGCTTGTTCTTTATAGCATCTAAACTTGATCGCAACTTCTCGACGGCGTTGCTCTCGTTGTGCTCGAAAATGATTGAGCTGTTCAACAGCCCCCAAAGCCATTAGCTCCTTCTCAACATACTTTGTGACGAGTTGCTCTGCGACTTCTGAATGAGCTGCTCGATCGCGGCTCATCTCGTCCAAATGCACTGTTGTCATCATCTCGATCGTGTTTTTCTGAAATTAATATAATTGTTCTACCATATTACAATGAACATGAAAAAATCTTTTGAAATGAAAAAAAAAACAAAAACTCACCTCCTTATCTTCAAAACATTGCTTCATAAGAGTCATGTCCAATCGAAGATCATCTATTTGATCAGCTCTCTTGGAAAGCTTCAACTTTAACATGTCTATTTCAGCTTGGAGCTCTGAAACATCAATGCGCAATTGCGCAACTTCAGCAACGTGGTTGGCTTTTGAAGACATAATTGAATACTAGTTTGATAGTTGATAATAAACTGATGAGTTTCTTCTTTCCAGCTAAACCTTTATATACCCATCTAACCGTGGGTAACCCCGCCCATTTTGTGACTTTTCTGACATGACACGCTTATGCCTTTAACACCTACTCATGAGAACATCGGAGCGAGCTTTTGAACTTGACACATTTGAGCTTATGGTGTGAAATTATGCGCTGTTGTTATGCTAACGCAATACGGATATTCAACTACGATAAATTTTGGATGAGTGGAATTTAAAAAAATTCCAACATTTACTGAAAAGAAAGAATGAATAATTTTTTTGGTGTTGAACCTTAAATAGTGATTTTTTCTAGCATAGCATAATTTCAGAAAACTATGAAAATTTTGTCTACATCTCAAAATCCCTCAAAACCGCAATTAAGATTTACAAAATTGCAAAATACAAGGTACTATGATGATACTGTAGAAAAAAGTTCTGTTTGGATGTAAAATGATTTTTGAAAATTTTTCTTCGACTCGCAAAAACCGATTCTAACATTAAAATAACCCGAAACTTCCTTGAAAATCTTTGACATTAACAGTATACCGCGAAAGGTATCAATTTTGATTATATGAAGAATATCCTGTTTCAATATTAATTATTCAGTATTCAAAGAAGGTTTTTTCAATAATACAGAAAGTTTTCACTGATTCATACATTTCATAAGGTTCAGAAAATCTATATATTCTTTGTTACTAAAAAGTTTCTGGAGCATCTGGAAAATGAAATATGAATTACGAAGTGCCAAATGGAAAATATCTACAGAAGTTCTTTAGCCGCAACACATCTATCATCTATTACTCTTTTGTTTTGAAAACCTTCTGAAACAGTAATTTACCTAACTGAAAGGTGGTGGGGTACGAGGAGTTGGCAAGTTGTTATTAAATGATAGAAAACCTTCTTTAGGCACAAACCTCGAGGGGTTTTGTTTAATCGGAAAGTCTAGTTTTCGGTGAAAATTTCTGTCAGGTTTGTTTCTTTAATAATGAGCAGCTCATTATGAGCTCTTTCATTTAAAAGAAACTCGCTAACTAAAAGGTTACACCTACTCAGATTCACTGAAAAAAGAAATATGTATCTTTCTAATTCAAAACATTATATCTCCTGTGCCCTACATTTGACCGTGTGTTAGTTACCTGATTTTTTACTGTTTCTGAAACTGCTTCAAAACGCAGTTCCGGATAAGATTGCATATCCTGTTTTTCTACATTACTCTTATTTTTGTACGAATCATTAGAACATCAAACTTTTTTTTCTGAATAGTACCATGAAAATTTGTTGTTCATTGTTTCAAATTTTGTGTGAATGAATGTTGCATTGTTAAAATTCACCAATATTCTCTGATAGAATTTTATGTTGTTTCACAATTTTCAGATGTTTTTATTGTTTTACTGTTCCAGAACAATAATGAAAAAGAAACTGCCCGTTGGAATTGCTAATAAAATTTATGAACGTGTTCACAATCAGAAAACCTCTATTGGAAATTGAGAATGAGCAACCATTTATTTTCAAGCTACAAAAAAAACCAATAACCACATGAACAATACTGTATACTTTTAATTTCTTCTTTGGTCAAAATTCAATCCCTGCCATAGGGTTAACGTACTTTCATTTTTTTAACATGAAAAATTTCAAGAACTAGAATTTTTGAACTGTGATAAATCGATTTATGGGGTTATTCGGCCGGTAGAATTCGACTCTGATGTAAAAATCAGAAACTAAAATCGAAATAGTATGAGGGTATCAATAGAGCGTGTGTTAACGATTGCATTTTGACTAATATCACAAGTGAATTTTTTGTTTGAGCTATCAGCTAGAAATGCAAATCAAAATTTAACGAAAAGTTTCTTCTATCTATGTATTTAGTAACTCATATACATTTGTTACTCTCTTGTTCCAAATTCCATTATCGTTACCATATGAGAACATATTGGGCACACTTTCACACCATCAGGTAAAGTGTGCGAGCTTCAAATGCTCATTCCGATGTTCTCATGAGTAGGTGTGAAGGGCATAAGCGTGCCAAGCCAAAACGTGGGCGGGGTTACCCATGGGTACCCGTGGGTAACCCCGCCCACAATATGGGTATATAAGGACCGAGATCCGGAGGAAAGACACCAATCAGTTTACTACTGACTTACCTACTATTCTATTCATTAACCCTATAATGTCAGTCGTCATGCTCAGAGCCAAAGAAGGAGTTCGCAAAGCGATGAAGCGTCCTCGATCATTTGATGAAAACGAGGATTTTGGAGAGTTGGCAGCGAAGAGAAGAAGAATTTCACATCATGTAAGTTAATTTTCAATTTCTGTTTCCAAAACTTTTCGAATCAGCTTGAGCCATTTCTGCTGTGAGGTTTTTCATCGTTTTCAAAATTTTGATGAAAAACTTCCAATTTCAAAAGATTTATCATTTAGTTCCCCTTTTGGTGGGATTTTTAAACGCTGATTTATATCCCGTATTTTGTCAAACGCAATTTTCAATTATTTCAGCTCTACAGTTTGCAGCAAACAAGTATATGAAAACCATTTTTAAAGCAAGGGGAGAGAGAGAGAGAGAGAGAGAGAGAGAGAGAGAGAGAGATAGAGAGAGAGATATGGAGAGAGAGATATAGAGAGAGAGATTTGCGCCGTTGTCCAACTATACTAGACCGTATTCAGCCAAAACCGAATAGGAAAGTTGATGAGCGTCAAATTTTCTGTATTTAATTTTTTGTTGTCCTCATGAAAAACTCCAAATTTCACATAATTTTCACGTAGGATTTATTTTACCCAAATTTAGAGTCTCATTTGGGGATAACTGGGGATGTTGTTCAATGTCAAAAAACATATCGAATCACATATTTCTCATAAAAAATTTCCAATTTTCAAGCATCACTTTCATGTGTAAATTTTATCTGAGTTCGGAGTTTAAACAAACTTGTTTCAAAAATAAAACGTTAAAAAAATATCCCTAATAATATATTTTCAGAACCGTCGATCAGAAGATGGAGAAAAGCTGGAGTCGGATGCTGATGTGGAAGTCGAAATTCCAATTTTTGGCGATGACACAGATGAGTTCCGAATCGAAGATATGATCCGACGATTGGATCCAGCTCGAGAAGAGCTCAACGACGAGAACACTTCAGTGGTCATATTCATTCCGGATGGAGTCAAAGTTGGATTAGAAAATGTTGAGAATAGCGAGTTAGAGGGCCAACCAATGATCGAAATCATTGAATATTGGGATGGAGAGGATATTGTCGAGGACGAGGAGTTCGAGATTCCAGCGGAGATGTTATTCGGAGAAGGACAAGTCGAGGATTTCAGTGAAGCCGAATAAGTTTTTAATTAATAATTTGTAACTTTTCATTCCGGTGTTTTTTTTTTAAATTTTTCTCATGTCATGTTATTCATCAAATTTTCAATAAATCGAAAAAAAAACTATAATTCCGTGTTTTATTTCTATCCGTTAAGCCTACTTATCAAGGTTTAATGAGAACTTTCCCGTTTCAGAAAAAGGATGTATTACGGTAAGATTTGCTTCAGTTGTTAATTAAATAGATGGACACAATCTTTTAATAGTGAAAATCATTGAACAAAGTCGTTCATTGTCCCCGAAATTTTTTGTGTCAAGTTAACATCAGAAATAGGATTTTCACAGAACAAAGTATCATCCAACTGATTTGCTCGATTTTACTGAAAACATTGGAACTATCGGGGCAACAAAAATTGTCGGAATTGTTTCGTTTTTCTGTTTCGAACAGGGTTAAAAATAAAGAGAACAAGCAAATGGTGGACCGAACTAATAGCAACTGAACTAAATATAATGAACAATGGAAGCAGTATTTTTTTCAATTAAAAATTTCCAAAAAAGCAATTTAATTCCAAAAATACTAGGAATTTTCGGAAATTCTGAACGCTCCGATTCCGGTTCTACATAAGTTACCACATCTACTGAACAGAACATATGTAAAAAGAAATTCACAGTTTCCAGATTACTTCAAAAAATGCACCAACACGTGAAAAACAGCTATTAGATAATCTTATTTAGGTATTCCTAAACACATCTCAAATTTAATAAGCATGTTTCTGGAACATAAGCCAAATAAGTTTGTATATTTTGACAATCTAATTCAGTAATTCGACACTTGTGAGATGTACCATCCAGTATATATTTTTAGTTATTGACATTAAATCATTACCTTGAAAAAGTTAAACACGATTTATAGGAAAACTGTACATATAGCAACATCACCCGAAAAAACAGGAATGTTTGCTTCTCTGAAATCCCGGTATGAAATCTTTGAGTAAGTTTGGAATTAATTTCAGAAATTGAAAAAAGACAGTTCTCATTTTTATTGGTGAATTCAGAGAAAACGAACCTTCCCAAGATAAGATAACTGTCAAATAAGATCAAACATCGATAGTTTTATGTATTTCGATTATAGGATTCTGGATCTAAAATGATTTTATTCCAATTTTCCATACAAATTACTGTTTCAAAAAGACTGTAGAATATTTTAAAACTGGTGAGTTGCTCGGTGAGTTATTTTTTTTCGTCGAGGAAATAAGTTGATAATATTTCAAGTGGTCATCCGGTGAAAAATTTGTTGCCTTTGGTTTCTGTTTGGAGTTGTTTACGTAATCATTTTGGGAGGAGTCTTTCCCTCAGAAAATAGGAAACGAACTTACAAGAAGGAAAGGAGATGACTACAATCAAAATACAATTGATACGTCAGTCATTCTTATCCTTTTTCTTCATTATGAAAATGTTTTCTGATATTTTTCTGATATTATTACTAATATTTCATGGCATTACTTTAGTCATCACTTCATTCGTTTTGAGCTGGAAAAAATTCACGTGGCTGACCGGAGTCGGAACTCCGATTGTTGTATTTTTTGGAGTTGTCTCATGGATTCAGATGTTGTTAGATTATCTGTTAGGAATGGTAATATAAGTTTATTACAGAAACCAATTCCTCAATACTTTTACAGCAAATCCAAGAATGTTCTTCATCCATCTCCATTTATTCCAATTCCGACCTTTTTTCCCTTTCTAATATCCATATTCTTGTATCCATCTACATCGGTCTTTTCATTATTCTTCTCATAACATCAGTACTTGAAGTCCTATATCGATCAACATTTTTTTTAGACCACTACTTTTTCATCCTTCTGATTGCCGATTTCAAAACATATATATGGTTATCATATCCATTAATAACTGGAATTATATCTGCAATTCTTTATCATTGTTATAATTATTCAGGAGTTATGGACATGGTTGTTCATGATAATGTGAATCAAATTCGTTCGTTTTTTCACTGGGCTACTATTGCCTACATTGGTATTCATTATATATTTATTATATCAATGGGATCAATTGTACTCATTAAATATAACTACGCCCAATCACAATATTCTTGACAAAAAGGGATACATAAAACTATATTTGAAATCATGATGTTCAAGGTGATCTCATCCAGAATGTTTATTTTTCACCTGAAATTTCAGATTATTTTCTCAGTGTTCCTTTTATCCATTCCAGCAGGAGTTTTCTTTTTTCAATCAATGCACAAAATCGAGTTTTCATATTCTGTCAAACCTCTCATCTATTCCAGTTATTTCTCGTTCTTTTGGAACAATCTACTACTTCTAACCTGCATCAAAGAATATCGTCAATTGATT
>LR551490.1:0-21775 GCA_900536415.3 Caenorhabditis sp. 38 MB-2015
CTCAAAAATCGTTTTTTTTTTCGTTTTTTGTTTGCCAATTTTTTATATGTATGTGTATATTCAGGTTTTATTGTTTTTGCATTTTCTCGGTCATAAAATATGTTTTTTTGTTTGAATTTTCAAACTTTTCCACCAAAAATCCACCTGCTAAAATTAGTGCGTATTAAGACCCGTAACTTCATG
Source organism: Caenorhabditis sp. 38 MB-2015 (assembly GCA_900536415.3). Taxonomy (NCBI): domain Eukaryota; kingdom Metazoa; phylum Nematoda; class Chromadorea; order Rhabditida; family Rhabditidae; genus Caenorhabditis; species Caenorhabditis quiockensis. Next base: position 184 of record LR551490.1, read on the forward strand.
AATTGAGATGTGCCTTTAAAATATGGGGTTCTCCCTGATATAACCCGCAACAATGGGTCTTTTCAAAGCTCATTTTTAAATTTTACATGGTAATTTCTTCAAAAAAAAAAAATGACGTCATCTTTTTCAGCATGTCCAATCCTACAAAATGACCTATATTTCATTGAAAAACTCAAAAAATTCCAAAAACGGCGCGCGCCTAAACGCCACGTAATAACGTAGACGGCGATCGTGTCTGATCTGGCAACCTAAGCAATGTTGACCCAAGTTAGTCTCAAGTTCGAATCTCCCCACCTCGAAATTCTTTTTTTTTTCGTATTTTTACAGTTTTTATTGCGCTATATGAAATTACTCATAAATAAGTATGTGCCTTCGAAAAATAGGTTTTCATTGCCTGAATCTTCAGTAACTACCGATTAAAAACGGGTGTTTCAGAGTGAATTTCAGGGCTTATTTCTGAGTTTCACAGAAGAGTTCGGCAAAAACTGATGACGTCATCTTTCTCAGCGTGTCAAGGCCTACAAAATGACCTATATTTCATTAAAAAACTCTGAAATTAGCGTTGATTGAGGGCGTGAAAAAATGAACTCAGGCGTAAGCAGCGATCCTGCCCGATCTGGCAACCTAAGCAACATTGACTCAAGTTAGTCTCGGGTTCGAATCTCCCCACCTCGAAAACCTTTTTATTTTGTTATTTTTTTTCTCCTTTTTTTCAGTCCACAGTATCATCACATCTGATAGTAGACAAGACAAAAACACAAAAACAAGCCAGCCGGCCGGCCAGCCGGAGGTATTTGTTTTTGTAAAAAAAATACTCGTAAAAAAATCAGTGTAAAAAATAGATAGATATATCAGGTTCTTGTCTCTCTCTTTCTCACTGTCAGGCAGGGTTGTTTTTCCTCGTCGTCGACCAGACGAAAAAAAAAACATCGAGACTCCGCCTCCCACAATTTTTCGGGGCGAAACAACAAGTTGGCCGAGGGCACATTTGAAAGTTTTTTGATCGCCGTCGAGAAGTGAAAAAGGATGTTGACCAAGGTTACTGTATTTTTGGCCGTCGCCGCTGTTGTTACTGTCAATGCTGGGTTATTTGATGGAATTGATGGTGAGTCTGAATTGGGACAGCCTAAGCCTAACTTAAGGAAGCCTTAGTTAGACAAGCCTAGGTTCAAATTAGAAGAGTCTGAATTAAGAAAGTTGGAGTGGGAATTAGAGAGAGCTAAGCCTAGATTGAGTTAGACAAGCCTAAGATGATGAAGGCTGAGTCTAAGTTTATATATCTTGAATAAGGGATGCCTAAAAGCCTAAATTAGAAAAAAGCCTAAAAAAGCCTAAATTAGAAAATTCTGAGGCTGAATCAGGCAAACCAAAGAGCGTATATCACCTATTTTTTGTTGAAAACCTTGAAATTTTTCTTCCAAACAAAAGAAAACCCTAAAAACTTCTTCCAAGAACAATTTTCTCGTCTGAAATGGTGAATATGAGAGAGTACGAGACGCAGACAGACAGAGAATTCCCAACTTTTTTTTAAATTTAGATATTGTTTGAAATTGAATCGCTACCGCGCGGTTTCAATTTTCAGCACTAAATACTTCCAGAACAACACTTTTTGATATGAAGATAACAATGGCCTTTGGGTTCTCCGATTCTGATATCAAAATACGCTGAAAATCGCTTTCAGTCCGAGAAAAATGTCACATTATCAATAGAGCACGATTGAATTTTGCCTTACATAGTGTCTCCTACAGTATCTTATAGAGTAAGATGTGCAGGTTGTTTGAGAGGTTGATTTTCACATCGACCTGCAAAAAAATATAACCATTTTAAAGGGGTTGTCCGGGTTAAAAAACAAGAAAAGCGAGAAAGTGTGCTCTATTGCTAACACGCGGGTGTATTTGTTCTTGTTTCGTTGAAAAAAAGTTGTGCGTACACTTCACGCGCACACGGTGACGACAATTTGCACACTTTGGAAAATTGGTGGATGCGGACCTTTAAGTTCTTTAAGACAATAGAAATGTGATCGAAATTTTTTAAATTCAATTTTTTAAAACTCACAATTTGAGCTCAAAAAAAGCCAGATTTTATTGGGATTTTTTTTGAAAAGATCCAAAAAAAGCCTTACAAAAATATCAATTTTGATCATAAGCTCTTGAAAATATGGTTATCATTGGAGCGCACTTTACCTATATAGAATCCACGTTTATTTTGAAGTCCGTTTGGGCGCCAAAAATAGAGGAAATTATCTCTGAAGTCAAGGTTCTCCTATTTCCTTCTTCGAAAATTGAAAAACAACTTTAAAAACACCAGTCACGCAACCCTTCCCTTCTCAAAAAAAAAAAAAACAAAATTTTGTTTTCTCCCAGGAATCACATCTGATGCTGGCAACTTTTTCTCCGGCGCATTCAAAAATGTGCAAGACCTATTCGGAAACGACCAAAAAGATCTGACCACAAATATTGGACGTGTCAAGGACTTGTTGATCGGCATTAAGGACAAGCTCAAAATGCTCGAACCTATGGCCAACGATGCGCAGAAAAAGACCTTGCAAAATGTCGACAATTTCTTGGGACAAGTCACCGGGTTCCAGAAGGAGGTAAGTACAGTACTCCTATTTGTTTGTCCTAGGAGAAAAAACATTATTTTTTTTTTATTTTCTTTCCCTCTTTCGTTCAAAGAAAAAGTCCTCTTCGAAAACAACATGTTTTTGTTGATGTTTTTTATCAGAAAACAAATACTTTTCTTTTTTTTTCGAAAAAAAAACCAGAGAAAAAAGAAAGGATCTTTGAACATGAAAAGGGAATGTCAATTTAACTAGCAACAAAAAATTTCGAACTTTTTCCTAACTAAAAATAGACATACAATTAAGTTAAGGGACTACAGAATATAAGAACGAATTTCACTTTCAGAATGTTTCAAGAGATAATTGGATTTTCCTCTAATCCATCGGATGAACTTTTTTGGATAGAAAAAGAGGGGTTACTACAGTAACCCGGAGAACCTGCTCATCTTATTCAACAACAAATATGAGTTAGATAGATGTGCAGGTTGTATGGGTTACTGTAGTTGAACTAACTGGATGTCAAAACACTGAAAATCCTTCTAGATAGAGAAAACTTGAGATTATCAGTAGATTATCAGCGCGTTTCATCTTATGTCAAAACAGACTCAAAAGTCTCGTCGTGAAGTGCGTCGCGGTCGCGTTGCGGCTAAAAACAATTGTCATTTTCACTAAAAGCTAAAGTTTCCAACTAATTCTGAGAAAACATGACCTAAAATCCATGACTTCACTTGAAAACTTCATATTTCAGAAAAAAATTAGTTCAAACCTTTTTTTTTTTACAAAAATGACGATCTGATTACATACGCGGCGCGACCGCAACGCGCTCAACGACATGGAATTTCTTCAAAGCTAAATATACTTCACTCAACGCACAGTTATTCGGCTTTTTGAAGGGGTCTATGTCGTTGAGAGCGTTGCGTATGCATATCAAAAATTTTAATTTATGGTATAGTTTAAACAGATTCTAATTAGAAAAAAAAAACTATGACAAGCTCTTCTAACGACCGCAGTGCAACCGCAACGTACTTAACGACATAGACGCCTTCAAAAAACTTCACAACTTTTGCTCTTTGAAACTTCGTTTCAAAAAACCAGTTCACTTTGCCATAAATAACCCTCTCCTTCTCTTTTTTTCCCTTCTTTCGGAAATGGATACACAAAACAGGGTAATTTAGGCCAATTTTGTTCTATTCTCTTCTTTTTTTTTTGTTGTTATTGTTCGACCTCAAAAAAGGGAAAAATTTGCAGGTCGCCCAAGAAGGACAAGCCGCGTTCGCTGAAAACAAAAGCAAATGGCAAAACATGGTCACCGATATCTTTGACAAAGGAGGTCTCACTTCGATCTTGAAATTGCTCCACTTGAACTCGGCTCCAAGTTATTCATGCGCTGCCATCGTTGCTCCAATCTTCTACGTGCTCTTTGTTCGTTAAATATATCATATAATCATGTATCTCCACTTTTAATCACAAATGTTTTCTCAATGTAGATAACTTTTTCTCCATTTTTTGATTTTTTTTTGTAATAATAATGTAAATAAACTACAGCAACAACAAAAGTTTAAAAAAAAAAAAAAGAAAACTAAACCTAACAGAGAACACAGTCAAAATTTCGAGCAAAGTGTTCGAGAAGAATTGGACGAGCATTTTGGACGTTTACTGGAGCTTGAGTTTCTTTTGAAAGAGAAGTTGTTGTGACACCTTCAATACCACATCCGACAATCTGAAAAAACAGAAATGAAATATGTACGACGATGGGAGGAAAAACATATGTGTCTAGACCACTTGTCACTAAAAATCTCCGATTTCTCAAGTCCGGTGGCATGTTGTTTATCAGAGACTGAATTTCAGAAGTTACGCGTTCCAATATCTCAAAATTTCAATGGAGCAATAATAGAACTCTGAACATACAAGTTTTGGTTTCTTGATGAAACTCTAAACTGTAATCTTGTTTTTTTAAAGATTCTGGTGGATTTCAGATGCTTTACATATTTTAAAAGTACACGTTCTCTTTCTTTTCAGTCTAAAATATTTGTTCTAGCTCCCTTTTCAGAGTGGAATTTATGAATTTTGTTGATATATTAACAGGAATTTTTCTTTTCTGATTTTTTCATACATTTCCCTTCAAAACTGATTTTGAAACCTCTTGGAAACAAGTTTTATTTTTCAAATAAACCTTCGAATTAATGATTCACTTTTCCGTAAGGTTTGATTTCTGTCCTGTTGAGAACAATAATTTATTACGTAATTTACCCTTTCGTCAACGTTTCGTTCCACCTTTCCCCCAAAAAACCAGTTTCAAAATTTAGAAAAACATAAACACCTAGGTTATTTTTCTGTCCTTTTCAGTATTTCGAAACAACGATATTTGAACATTAGGGATGTTTACAAACTTACATTATCAAACCACGACAAATCAGTGTCACAATTGATAGCGAGTCCATGATAGGTAACACCATTTTGAACAGCGATACCGAGTGCGGCTAATTTGCGAATTTTATCAACCCAGACACCAGTGTGCTGAGTTCGACCAACATTCGGGATTTGAAAACCGGAAGTGGCACAGTCGATGATTGTCTGAAAACTTTCAAGAGTCAAGAGGGTTTTTTTTAGAGTCGAGTTTGTCTCACCTGTTCCAACTTCTCTATAAAACTTCGAACTCCAAGCGGTTTCGTCGAGACCCTTCTAATATCACAAATCGGATACAGCACTAATTGTCCTGGCCCATGAAACGTGATCAATCCTCCCCGAGAAGTCCGATGAAAATCCGCTCCAAGTGCCTTCAATCGCTTCTCTTCTTCCTCCGAATACACTTTACTTCGAATTCCAACTGTATAAACTGGTCTATGCTCTAATGCTAACAGATAATTTCTGAAAAAAAAAACCATTCGTCGACCGGAAACTAAGATAAAATCTAAACTTACAAAGAAACTTTACTACTTTTATTGTCTTTTACTAAATTTAAATACTTTTGTTGTTGTCGAAGTCCTTCTTCATATGATATAATACCCAGATCGATAACATTTACATAGGATTTTATTGAGCAAAAATTGGAGAGGCGCATTATTTACGGCGAGGAGTTGGAGCGGCGACTTGGCGGAGACGTTCTTCACGAGATCTGGAAGAATAATTGAAGTTAGATAGACACAAACCGGAATTTTAAATACACATTTTCCTATGTTGCATACTGGAATGAAACGTTTTTTGATTTCAGCCTGAATTTTGGAAAAACGTAAAGGGTGAAATTTCGTTATTTCACAAAAGAATTTTCTGATTCGTGGCTGCTTAAAGGGCGACTATGGTCTGAAAACAAATTTTGCTATTTCTTTTCTTGTTGTTTCTCTTATTATCAATCCGTTAATAGAAAAAATTCTCAAATAAGGTGAAAAATAATTCTTGATCCCGTGAGAAACAGATGAGAAAGTTTGCTCTACAGCTACAAAGAAAATTCGAAAATAGTTCACAAACACCAAATATGACGAGCAAAGTTTGAATGACGCAATTTTGCACACTGCTTTCAGCGATCACACCATAGTCGCCCTTTAAAACTTATTTTTCATTGTTTTATAAAAAAGATAACATTTGAAACTAAGTTTTTGCTGTAATTTGTCAAATTGGCTTCAGAATCTGACTCTACAATGACCTAAACCTCTCTATTAGAAGCTTACTAATCCAGTCTGACTTTCAACAAAAATCTATAATTGCTGGAATTAAAATGGCCAATCAGTTGTATTTTTCAGAAATACTGGCTTTTTATAACTTTATTTCACAGAAAAACGAAACACTGATCAATTTCTATCGCTCAAGCTGTTCCAATAACTCTTTCATTCAGAAGTTTTCACGCGAAAGCGAAAAAAGGATTTTATTTTGGACTAACCGACAACTGTTATTTAGCCATCTATTTACAAGCTAGAATTTTCTTGTGTAGTTCTCCTAGTTTTCGTTGGTTTTATAATACTATATCAACAATTTTCTAGCAATTCCAAAGCTTTACCTGGTATACCACTCGTGTTTAGTAGTGTAAAAAATATCCTTTAACTCCGCGTTCACCGGTGCTCTTGGAATAGCAGCCTCTTTCGCCGCTGCTGTCAATCTACTACTATTCGCCGCCTCTTTCACGTTTTCCAACTCGATCGGCTTCGAATGCTCGTAAGGATGGTCTTGAGGTGGATGCCAAGCTGCAATCGATCCGCCTGCACACAAAACTACTTTTCTGAAAGAACTTCAAACTTTGAAACACTTAGGCTTCTGTAGAATTACCTATCCGATGATGCAAATCTTCTAACACTTGGATTGATAAAAACTCTCAACATCTTACTCTCATCAAATCTCTTGAATTATATTATTTCAAATGCTTCTAATAACATCAGAGGAATATATCTTGGAGCTTGTAACCAATGAGAACTGTCAGAAAAACAAGGTTTTTTTTCAAAATGAATTCATTCAATATATAAATATAGTATAAATAACCGGTGTGTGTCAACAGATCAAATTGAAAAAATAGAGAAAAACTGGAAATCATTGCATTTCTTCATCTTGCTCCTCGTCTTCTTCGTTGTTTCCATGATGACTTCGACCGAGCATTCTGTTCAAATTTGCCATTCCTTCCTCAGAGAGTTGGAGATCTCCAGAATCCATCTAGAATAATACTTTTTTATTGATTTGCACCAGGAAAACCATTAAAATTCTTACGTTTTCGGCGGTTATCCATTGATGTCCCTCTCCATTTACTCCATTATTCAACTCATCTCCCTCATAATCCATCTCATCCTCCGAGAAACTTTCGTCTTCTTCTGGATTCAGCTCTTGACATACACAAATTTCGTGATAAATCTCAGACACTGAAAAAATAATCATATTTAGTGAATTGCAGAAGTTGAATTGACTCACAAGAATCCTTGTTATCTGGAACAAATCTGATTTCGATACTTTTTCCAGCTTCGCTATCATCATCTTCACCATCTTCTTCATCTCCATGACCATTCAATTCGTTGCTAGCCATTTGAATGTCTGAAAAAATGGACATTTATAAAAATGAAGTTCGAAGGAGGGCGTGCACCAACCTTGGTGTTGTTCGGATTCGTGTTGAGTTAGTAGAACTGGCGCACGCCTCCTTCTATGGTCTAGAAATTGAAAAAAATAAGTATATCAAGTAGGCATTGCTCAAATATTTGGCATGCAGAGAAAAGGTTCTTACGTTAAGGACACTCAACATTATTGAACTATAATTTTGAAGATTTAGTTAAAATCTTGAAACATACTTTGCAGAGCTCCCAGTGCAAGCAACTTCAAACTTTAAAATTCAGCAGTTTTTGAACTAAAAACTTCACAACGGCTCACAGGAGGAAAATTTCGTGCAAATTATTTCAAGATGTGTTTCTATAGAGAAATGGTAGAACTCTGGAGTGTTGCTCCGGATAGCAACAAATTTGTTTAGCCAAAATTCAAAATACTCACCAGCTTTATTTCCATCAACTAAGACAAAAATATGCTCTTGAGCAAAGCTGGTCAAATCTGTTGAGATCGCGTGCAAAATGATTGACCGATAGCTCAAATCGAAACCTTTGTTGTCATTTGTAATCCAGGCTAGAGTACTGAAACTTCAATCGTTGTTCTACCGAACAGAGAAAGGTGAAAACTAACCTTTCAGAAACATAAAGTGTGCCATTTCCCAATGATTCTTGGCCGGCGTAAGCTTGAACTGATGCTTGGGTCAGTTTGATTGTGTCTGTTGGGACAGCGGTATTTGTCAAAACAACCATCTGAAAACCACTTTTGTCGTTCTTATATCGATTATGGTTAGATATTTTAAGGTTTTCTCGTGAGATGACCATTTTTTTTTGAATTCAGTACAAAAAGAATAAGAAAACCAGTATTTTATAAACTAAAATTTGGCTAACAGAAAAATGAAAAAGAAGATCATGGTGATAATAACATGGATAAGGAGATAGACAACGGATGTGATACAGGGACTGATGTTTAAAGCGCAAATCGAATGGATAGTAGGAAAATTAGGCCTGGACGCTGACCAATTCGGCTGGAAGAGCAGCCTTTGGGTGCTTGCTTTCGAAGTGTTGTTTGTAGGTCTTTGGGTCGGGCATCATTGCCATGCAAACGGTACATTTGTGGTTGAGTGCCTGAAAAAGTGAAAATCGTATCTTATCGTATCATTAATTTGCGAACAAAAAAACTTACCGCCATAGCAGCCGCTTTTTGATCGACACTGCCTTTCTTCAAAGCCTCCGCCTTTTTCTGATTCTTTTGTTGAGATTGAATTTTTTGATGTCCACGAGCCATTTTCTTCAAAAAATTTTGATTATTGGAAAAAAAATCAAACGAACAAAAAGAAAATTTAGGATGCAGTGAGAATTCGAAAAGAAAAATGTGCGTCGAGTTGCCAAAAAGCCTGCCAGACACGCCCTTTGTGTGAGGAGAAAGAAGAGGCGCAGGCATATATTTGAAGAGGAAATTTATTTTTATTTTGGAAACCAAGAATGTATCAGTGTTTTCGATTGAAATAATTGATTAAAACTTTCGTTGGCAATGTGATGAAAACAACGTGACTCATAAATAATGTGAAAATCGATAGAATTTTGATGGCTAGGTGTTTCAAGTGTTTATTTGTTTGTTTTTCTTTTTTGCTAGCATCTTTTCTTTTCAAAAAAACTATTTCAACATTTTCTAATTTGAATATGAATACGTGTGTAAAAAATGAACTTTATTTACTTTATGGAGAAAAAATTTTATCACAAAAAGGGTATATTATGAAATTTTGACTTATTATATTTTATAAAACAAATATAGAAGGCAGTATTCTTAACTTATTTTCTATTCGTCCAAAACATCAGCTAAATAATTATCAGTTTTTCTCCAAATTCCAAAATTGAAATTAGAATTCTTGACTGTTATAAATTTTAATATTACGATAAAGGTTTGAAAGAGTAGAGAGATTATTATTCACCACTTTTCAAAGTAAACATAGCGTTAGAATTAAAAATACCATAATTCAACACCAATGTTTCGCGAATCAGTGATGAAAATGTGCGGAGGTTACTCTGGGACATTCAAAAATGTCTTAAAAGCTAGATAATATGAGCATTTCAAAGCAAGTATGAAGAAAACCATATTCAACGTATCAAAAAAGTCCAAAAAGTGAAAAAAGGAAAAGAAAATCCCACCTGTTCTGTGCATTTTTACGCTAAAGTGTTTGCACAATCAGCACATCTACCGTAAGAATATTTAAAGGCTCATAGCTTTTTCTTCGAATTATACTATTCGTGTATTTCTCTTGGACTATTCCGATTTCAAAATAATATTTTCTTTATTTCTTCAGTGTATCTCATGACTCACATCCCTCTCGTCATTGGGTTTAAATAGTGTAAAAACAATCATTGGATGCTTCTCATATCCGCAAACAATATGTCAGCTTTTGCGATCGAGTTATCTTTCTCTATCAGGTTAGTTTCATTTTTCTAAAGTTATCGCTAGATAATTTATTTTTTTCAGAGGAATAAATTATTATCAAGGATGTGATGGAGTTCAAGCATTTATTCAAAAAATAAATTTGCAAGATGAAAGTGTCGAAAAAATTGGTCAAACTGAAATTATTTATCATAATTTGAATGTGGATTTCGAAAAAAGATGCCCAATTAATTTCCAATTCGAAAAAATGCAAAGATTACGGGTTGATATGTGAGTTTTGTTTTTCTAATATTATTTTAGATATCTGAATTTTTGAAGGTATGTACTTAATTCAACAACAGGAACAATTATGGGAAATTTTGGTCAATGTCAGTTCGATGTCTCTCTAATTCTCGCAAACGGTGGCCAACTCACTTTACCAATCCCGAATTCAAGAAGCCTTCTAGAAATAACCGCTCATGTTCCACAATATTACTCACAGTATTTGAAACTTCAATTTACTGGAAGTCATATTCACTCACAGGATGATCTACCTTTGGCACTTTATTATATTCTTAGCCTACCAATCGAACATCGAACCATAATGTTGCATAAAAGCGAAATAGTGCGCGACCATAAAAATCCCAAATGGGTCACGTTCTCAATTCCTCTGTATATCCTCAACTTCTACAACAATGCACCAATCACCATATATTGTTATAATCAAGTGCCGAATCATCCGGATCAAATCATTGGACATTGTACAACAACTTTGACACAACTACAAAGAGGAGTTGGTGCATTCAATTCATATATGGTTAGTTTAAAAATCAAAATTTTGAATAATAAGGGAAAATTTACAGCTGATGAATGTAAACGGTAGAAGGATCGATGAGAAATGTTGCATAGAATTGAAATGGATGGAGTTAGAAACAGGCCCGACGTTTTTTGATGTGTTGAAGAATCGGTGAGTTTTTTCTGAAATTAAAAAAAAAACGTAACATAATTAAGAAAATGTCTGATATTTTCAGATAAAGTTTTAATTTTGAAAATAGAAAAATTGCAGCAAACAAAAGAAATACTAAATATTTAAAAAAAAAACCTTAAAAATCATAAAACCTATAATTTTAAAAGTAATTTTTAGAATGCAAAAATACATTTTTCACAAATCAAATTTTCAAAACAATTTTTAACAGCTCAAATAAAATTCGCTGATTGAACAGGTATCAGCAAAGTCCTATCATAGCTCGAAATTGAACTCGCTTGTTAAAATTGCAAGTTTTTTCAAGTCTAGAATTGATTTTCAAAGTAATTTGACACCAGAATCAAATTCTACGAGTTAAACAACCTCTGAAATTAATTCATTCCCAGCGAAATTGTTCCAGTTAAAATTTTAAAGGTAATTTATAGGATGTAAATTACATTTTCCACAAATAAAGTATTTAAAGTTTGAAAAAAACTATTTCTAACAGCTCAAATGACTTTCTGATCTAATAGGTATCCGAAAATCACTATCATAACTCGGATTTTAAAATGGCAAGTTTGTAAGAATACGTCAAATTCTACGAGTCAAAAAACTTCTGAATTTAATTCATATTCAGCGAAATTACCAAAATAAGACAAACATCGTCTCTAAACCAGACACATGCCAAATCTTAACTAAATCCTCTCTTCCAGAACAAATATCCACCTCACTGAAGCTATCGATCTAACTGCTTCAAACGGCAACCCCAACACCGAAACATCCCTCCACTACATCCATCCACATCGACCTTCTCCATACCTCAAAACTATTCTCAATGTCACACCACCCCTTATGGCATATTTACCAAATCCTGAAAATCCTTATATTGGAGCTCTTGGTTTTGGAGCAAATGTGAATTTACAATTTTCAAATTGTTTTTTATTGGTGAGTCCTACAAACACTTTTTTTGCCAAATTTAAGCAAATGGTTCGTTTTCAGAATGGTCGAACTGATGATCATCGTGTGCCTGGAATCATTGGATTAATAGATGCTTATCGAACGTCGCTATTATCTGTTCAACCATTTGCACCAACTGATTTTTCGGAAGTTATTTATTATATTTCAAAATTTGCAAAAGCTGAAAGTCGTCGGAATGTTGGGATTTATTTTGTGCTTGTTATTTTATCGGATGGTGGACCGGCGAATAATCTAACGATGAGAAAGACAATTGATTCATTAGTCGATGCATCACCCCATCCGATGAGTGTATTTGCTGTAGGAGTTGGAGAGGATCGCGATTTTTCGCCGATGAGGAATTTGGAGTCTTTGACGATGAAGCATTCTGATGGGAGAAGTCTGGTTAGACAGGTAAATTTTATGAATTTATTAAATAATTAATCTCAAAGATCTTACAAACACCCGACGAACTCGGTTTCTAATAAAATCTTTCAAAGATTATACTAATTTTGGGAAGCCTTTTTCCGAACTTGAAACAGTTGAAAACCTGCTGAAATTAGTGAAAGCTTCAGCTAAATTTTCAGAAGTAACTGGTATTCAGAAAAATCAGGTTTGAACTGAATTTTTCCTTTTTTTAAGCTGGCCGTTGTTTTAGAAATGGTTCCATGATTGAAAGAAAGTAATTTTAAAAAATAATAGAGAATTTCCGAATATGGTTGTTCAATTTTGAAATTCGGAAACTAAAAAATTGAGATTACATCAAGAAAATCCTAATTTTAATACAAGAGTTTGTTTTTGGCGTATTTTAATATCTGAATTGTATTCTACGGATGAAAGAGCTCTAAAAAGTCGACAAAAATCTTAATCTGAATTTATTTTAGGCAGAAATTTTTTAAACTAAATTCCTATTTCGAAGCTGACCACTGTTTTAAAAATACTTTCACGGTTTGAAAAAAGGTTTTTTTAATCCGACCCACCAAATCTCAATTTTTGACATTTTTCACCAAATTTATGATCTAATATAGAATTTTGAGAATGGATTTAAAAAACTATTCAAATACAAAAATATCGAAACCACATCAAAAATCATATGTTTCATTTAAGAGTTTGTTTTTGGCGTATTTTAATATGTGAAGAAAAATTTGAACTAAATCATTCTCAATTTTTCAGAACTACACATTCGTCGAAGCATCTGACCTCGAAATCAGCGATGCCCTATCAATGATACCTCTCCAAATGATTCAATGGAAGCAAATAACATCGCCGTGAAACCTATATATCTATTTTTGTTATATCTTCTAGAACATGTGTATTTTTTATTCACCTAATAATAAACGGGTTATTTGTTTTCCACGTGAACATCATTCTACCTCATTGACCATTTTAGATAACTGCTAACGATAGGAAATGGTTTGGATACTTAAATTATTTAAGCGATTTTTACAATGGACACTGGGATGTACTTATGCGAAAAAGACGATTAGAAATCGAATTCGAGACATGTTTTATTTCACCGAGGCACCGCATATTGTTATTTATGAGATTAGTGAACATGAGCCATGGTGGACCAAATTGGGATTGTGAGTGGTGATATGTACAGTACTCAAGAACACCTGCACATCAAACTACAGTAAGATTTGCAGGTTTGTAGAGTACTGTATATGTATTTGAACCAAACTGTAGTTTCGTTTTTCAAAAGGTAATAAATTCAAGTACCTGATTTTTTCAAATGGTGTTAATTTGATTTTTGGGGTTATTCAACCCGTAGAATTCGCTTCTGACACCAAAAATCAGCCAAAAATTCAATTTTGATTCAAATAATATGGTATTATCATTAGAGCGCGTGTGACTGATTGAAATCTGACGAATAGAGGTTGTTTAAATCGTCATAACTCGGCTCAAAATAGTCAGATTTACCCCAAAATTTGCACAGTTTTGCTCAAATGTATAAGAAAAGTGTTCCAGTCTTTGTGGGACGTTATCTAAAAAAATTAAATTCTAAAATTTTTGTCTGAAGAAAATAACAGAAAACGAGCACATTTGTTCGTTGAGCGAGAATGTGTGCTCTATTGCAAACACGCGGGTTTGTTTTTTCTTCAAATTTTCTGGTTTTGTTTGAAAAAAGTTGTGCATACACTTCACACGCACACCGTGACGACAATTTGCACACTTTGGTGAATCCGGACAACTCCTTTAAGATGATTTTTCGTGAAAATACATTTGAAAATTGTAGAATGCCTCAAAATTGATGAATTTGATTTGAATTTTGTTTTACGGCTTCTCAATGCAATTCTAATCGATTCCCAGAACATTAGAGAATTTTCAGAAACAATTCCAGAACATTATTTTGCCAGATAACGTCCTACAAAATTTGGAGCACAACTATCCAAAATTTGGAGCCAAATGAGCCAATTTATGACGAGTTGAAGGGGTTGTCCGGAAGTGTGCAAATTGTCGTCACCGTGTGCGCGTCAAGTGTATGCACAACTTTTTTCAAAAAAAAAGTACACCCGCCTGTTCGCAATAGAGCACACTTTCTTCCTAAATGAACAACGTGAAAATCTAAGATTGAACTCGGTCAACCCCTTTAACGAGTAGTGCATAAATTTTGCTCGCCAATAAATATATTCAGAATCCTCGGAATCCTCATCTCCGTCATGCTCATCTACTATCTACTCGAATTGGCTTTTCAAACCGCCCGTCGCCTCATTCATCAATATCTCACCACTCTAGAAACTCACAGTACTATCTCGACGCCTCGTTGCTTATCACCAACCAAATCAATGGACAAAATCCGAACACCCATCTCCAAAAAATCACGATCATCGAAAAAATCGGGAAGAAAGCAAAAGGTCCGGATGAATGAGCCGGTCAATTGTGTCTTTATTCGACCATCGTCATCGAAACTTCACACACCTCCAGTGGTAAGGAATAAAAAGAAAAGAATTTTGGGGGTAGCTGGGTTCGAACTCGCAACCATCCGCACCGCGCCCCAGCACGCTACCACTGCGCTATCTGTGTCTCTGACGCTTCCCATTTTTATTGTATAGATAATTTCTCTCTATTTTTCTCTTTTTGCAGACAAGTATTTTGAGCGCCGAGAAGGATGAGCCGAATAAGACGCCTTCGGATAACTCTGCGCGCAAGCTCGTCAACTCATCGGAAATCTCGAAAAAGCCATCGGCCATCAAAAATACGCCCCCAGAAGAACGTGGAAAATCGGGATCAGATGAGCTGGAAACAGTTTTCCTTGCCAAAGAAGAAGAGCCCACACCAAAAATTATGCTAGGAAATATTATGGAATGGTTGGCGGCGCAGAATTTGGAAACCGAGACCGATCAGGAGAGTATGATGCAGGTGGCGGCGGCGTCGGCGGCTGCAATCTCGCCGATTAGTGTCACCGAAAATGTGTCGGAGATGTCGATGATGGCGTCGACAGCGACGACAACATCGTCGAATGACTCGAATTGGACTGAGCGATATGTGAAGAAGCATGGCATGGTGATGGCAAAGTCGCCCACATTTGATGAGGTTGATGTCATTATTGACGACAATCATTTGTTTTCGGATAATGAGGATGAGAATTTTGGGAATGTGCTGTTGAAGGAGGGACAGTCGAAAGTGCTCTTTCGGTGGACAGAGACGGATCCGGAGAGTGTGGAGAAGGTGAGCGAGAAAGTGTGCTCTATTGACAATTTTTTTTAAACACTTTTTTTAAAACTCGTCTTAACTTGGCTCAAATGAGTCCTTTCGTCTCCAAATTTTGCATAGTTTTGCTCGAGTGTGTAATCAATGTGCTCCAGAAGAAAAACCTGAAGTCTGGAGATCAATTCTGAAAATGCTCACAAAAACTGGAGCACGTTGATAATACCTTTGAGCACAAGTGTGCAAATTTTGGGGTGAAACGGATTTTTTTGTGCTGAGTTATGACGATTTGACCAACCGCTACTCTATACTGCGTGCATTTCTAACGCAACCAAAAAAAATTCTTCGTTGTCGTAAGGTTTGGTGTTTTGTGTGTATGTGTGCAATTGCGCGTACTATCAGGTGTGTTGTGTGCATTCAGTGGAGGGAGTTTGAATTTCAATTTTTGTTTCACGAGAAAAAATAGAAACGAAGCGATTTTCCCCATAAAAACGAGTTTTTCTAGAAAGTTTTCAAAATCGTGGCGAGACCAAACCTAATACTCATTTTTTAAATTTCTACTATAGTAAAGCGCAACAAAACAAAAAATCTGTTGTCGTGAGGTTTGGTGTTTTGTGTGTGTGCAATTGCGCGTATTTTAAAGTGTGTTGTGTGCATTCATGGGAGGGAGTTTGAATTTTCTAATCCACCTTATATGGGAGCTCGTTTAGTTTTTTTTTGACTGCTCGAAACAGAACATAAAAATAATTTAAAAAAAAAAACGGCTGTGTTCGGTGGAGCACGTTTGCTGCTTTAAAAGCGCTCTATTAATAATTATGGCTCTTAATGCCTTCTTTCTTTCAGGTCACACTTGGCGGCTCCTTCTTTGGCTGGAACATGACTGTCCCCATGCGTCAACACCAAGATGATGTCCGAATCTTTACAGCCAATCTCGAACTACCTGTTGGACTTCATGAATATTGCATCAGAGTTGGTAGATTCTCCTCATAAATTATGTGTGTTTTTTCTACTTTATTAATCAATTATTATTATTATTATTATTAGCAAAACCCATAACCTTATATACAACACCAGCTTCTTCCTTTGACATTTGGTTCCAAGTCGAGTTTGAGTGCTTGTTCGAGATGATTGTCTTCGCGTCGTTGGAGACATCTGGAAGTTGAGAAATTGGGTTGATTTACCCTATAAAAAATACCGTATCAATTTAAAGGAGCACGCCGATTTATTACAAAAAAGTATTGAATTAACTGACGCATTAAAGAAAAAAAAACAAAAAAGAAACGAAATAAATTCGTCAGTTAGATATTGTAGGGTTGAAATTATTAGACCATTGGAAGAGCAACCAATATGGCCTAGAAATCCAAATAATACAGTACTTTTTGAAAAATATCATTGAAAAATGGGTTTCTGCGTTCTCTAGGCCATTTTGCACTTTCTAGGCCACTCTCTAATTTTTTCGTATTCACAATATGTTTGGTATGCTCCTTTAAATTTATACGGTATTTATTTTCACAATAATAGTCTTCTTCAAAAAAAAACGATGAAAAACTTTTAAAAAAAAGTTTTTGTGCACACACAACGACGCAAAATTGCACGAGCGCCAAAAAAATATTTTATATTGTTAAATTTTCTAAAAAAAAAATTAGTGTCATTTTTTAGGTCGATTAAATTTTTTTTTAATTAACAAAAAACAGTGTGCCGAACAAGGAGATACTAGAGATTTAACAGTAGAGCACACTTGCTTCATAAATATCATTAGAGGGGTTTTCCGGGTTCACTGTAATAATTTCTCTTTTTTCGATTAAAAAAGCTGTGCATACACAACGACGCACATTTGCACACAAGCAAAATAATTATTCTAAAATAATTATTTTTTTTCTATAACCGCCAAAAGTTTTTTGAAAACTTGATTAAATTTTTTTTTAATTAACAAAAAATAGTGTGCCGAACAAGGAGAGACTAGAGAATTAGCGATGGAGCACATTTGCTTCATAAATATCGTTAAAGGGATTGTCCGGGTTGATTGGCTTAAAAAACAATACAAAACGAATACTATTGTTCGCTGAGAGAGAAAGTGTGCTCTATTGCGAAGACGCGGGTGTACTTTTTTTTTTGAAAAAAGTTGTGCGTACACGACAATTTGCACACTTTTTTTTTTGGTGAAATCAGGATTGCACAGGCGCCAAATTCTTTTAAAATACAACTAGCAAAAGGTATGTCAAAAAACCTCGTAATTCTAGTTTCAGAAAATAGTGTGCCAAAGAAAGAGAGACTAGAGAAAAGGAAACTTACTCTGCCATTCTCCTCATACAGGAATCTATCCCATAACCAGTATATGCACTTGTCTCGAAAAATGGTATATTGAACTCTCTTGCCAGTTTATCCCCCGCTTTATACACTGAACTTCTTGTTATATCACTTCCGAAGAGGTCGACCTTGTTCCCGACAAGACACATCACACTGGATTCATCGACACCGGCGCGAACCGAAGCGATCCAATTGCGAACGTTGAGAAAGCTCTGTTCGGAGGTGACGTCGAACATCAGGACGACGCCGTCTGCCTTGCGGAAGTATTGCTTGGTTATGGAGCGGAATCTCTCCTGCCCTGCAGTGTCCCATAATTGCATGGCGATCGTTCTGCCTGGATGAATTCGCATTGTCTTGACAGTGAAATCAACCCCAATGGTAGCATTGAACAGTGGTTTGAATCGATTGTGACAGAATCTATTTTTTTTTGAGATTTTTCAGACATCGTAGGAAGTAGGGGAGCCCTACCTGTGAAGAAAACATGTTTTCCCAACCGCAGAATCACCGACGAAGACGACTTTGAATATTCTATCCGGTTGAGCAAATTCTTCTTCGGATTCTTCGACTTCTTTAACAGTGTCGAGACCTTTTTCAGCGGCGTTGAGCTCGTCGGCGAGGGATGATACTCGGGGGAAGGTTGGCTCTTGAATCGGACGGAAGAGGGGTTTCTAAAAAAAAAGGAGATTCACGATTTTATAGTTCAGGTGAACTTTTTTTGGTTTCAGGATTTTGAAATGGAAAAAAAATATGATCAATTTCTTCGCGTTTGGTAAAGTGGTTAAGATTGAGGCCCGCTAATCATTAGGTGTAGGGTTCGAGTCCTATAGGTGACGAAACGTCTATACAAAGCCTGAATAGAAATAAAGGGCCAGAGCCTTGAATAGGGCCGGTTTAAGAACTTAAGAGGGCTTGAGTAGAGACACATCAGATACAAACATAACTGGAAAGAGACCGAGGACCTATTGAAAGAGGTTTGAAATAAAATTGGGTCCTATAAGTAACCAGTATATAACACATCTCACAAAAATACAGGGCCACAACAGGTATATGAGATTTGAAGAGGGCAGCTTGAGGGTTAAAACAAGGCCGATACAGGGTCGATACCGGGACACAACTGGATAATGTGATTATGACTTGAACAGGGTCACTACAGTTTTGATACAAGGCCGTTACCTGGCCGATATAGGGCCGATGTAGGACTGATACGGGGTCATTATAGCGCCGATGAAAATAGAGTAAACACTGTGATGTTGAGATAATAAGACGCATACAAAATCGATACAGGGTCATTACAGGACCATTTCAAATTTGATACAAGATCGAGGAGAACCTATACACGACCGCTACAGGGCCTAAACAGAGCCTAACGCTATACACAGGCCTCAAACTAAGCATGGGAAACATACAGAGTTTATACTCTCAAACATAATTAAAAAACGGATACAGAAGAGGTCCGATAGGGGTCTCAAATACAGGATAATGAGAAAGAACAGGACCGACATCGGACCTGAAGAGGGTCAATAGAGTACCTATATAGGATACATTGTCTGTTCAGGAATTGGATAGGACTATAACAAGGTCTGAATTTCATAAATAGGACACAGGTTAACTTTCTCTGTTTAAAATTTTTTTTTGAATGAAATTCAGGTCCAATAATGGTTATAACAGGTTGTGATCCAGGATATAATAAGACGCATACAAAATCGATACAGGGTCATTACAGGACCATTTCAAAGTTGATACAAGATCGAGGTATGTCCGGGTTCATACAGAACCTATACACGACCGCTACAGGGCCTAAACAGAGCCTAACGCTATACACAGGCCTCAAACTAAGCATATTAAACATACAGAGTTTATACTCTCAAACATAATTAAAAAACGGATACAGAGGGGTCTCAAATACAGGATAATGAGAAAGAACAGGACCGACATCGGACCTGAAGAGGGTCAATAGAGTACCTTTATAGGATACATTGTCTGTTCAGGAATTGGATAGGACTATAACAAGGTCTGAATTTCATAAATAGGACACAGGTTAACTTTCTCTGTTTAAAAAAATTTTTTTGAATGAAATCCAGGTCCAATAATGGTTATAATAGATTGTGATCCAGGATATAATAAGACGCATACAAAATCCATACCGGGTCATTACAGGACCATTTCAAAGTTGATACAAGATCGAGGTATGTCCGGGTTCATACAGAACCTATACACGACCGCTACAGGGCCTAAACAGAGCCTAACGCTATACACAGGCCTGGGAAACATACAGAGTTTATACTCTCAAACATAATTAAAAAACGGATACAGAAGAGGTCCGATAGGGGTCTCAAATACAGGATAATGAGAAAGAACAGGACCGACATAGGACCTGAAGAGGGTCAATAGAGTACCTATATAGGATAAATTGTCTGTTCAGGAATTGGATAGGACTATAACAAGGTCTGAATTTCATAAATAGGACACAGGTTAACTTTCTCTGTTTAAAAAAATTTTTTTGAATGAAATTCAGGTCCAATAATGGTTATAATAGGTTGTGATCCAGGATATATTAAAGCAAATAGCCCCGAATCTAATGCATGAAACTACAGTAATCCTGTGAAAACCTCCAAACCCACCTTGATAACAATCTGTGGTGGTATATCAATCTGGCTCTCCTCATACTTCTTAATCTCCTCCAATTCCTTTTGTAACATTTCAGTCACCGGGTCTTCGATATAACTATTTTTCTTTGCCACCTCATTCATCTCCTCTTCCAAACTTGATTCTTTCAAGTATTTGGATTCATCGAATCTGACCTCCTGAATTTTTCTTGAAATTTTTTGGTTCCTTAACAGAAACTAACATTCTCCGTATCACTTTTAATCATCATTGATTGACTAACAATGGCTTTTAATATTCGACAAAATGCACTTTCATTGATTTTTTGATTTTCTCCGATAAACTTTTTCAACCTCTGAAGATCGTCAGGGGGTAATAAATCGGCCAAAACAATTAGATCTGCCTGGAAAAATAACAATAATTGTATTCGTTGTGTACTAGTAGTACAGTACCCATGAACTCACCGTGGTGACAAACCCCGAATTCTCAGCGTCACACAATTTGAACAATTTTCGTGTCTGGAACAGAGCAATTATTGTGTCAAACAAAGAGCACCAACCAACCTGCTCATGGAAGATCGACTCTTCGGATGACGAATTTGATGGTGAACGAGATTCCATCTATTGTTTTTTTTTGTTGTTGGTGTGTGTGTGTGCTCTGAAATTTGATATTTTTCTTTGAGAACAAGGTCTGGGGAAAATCAGAAGGACTAATTTTGGATTTTCGAAAAATTATCAATAGAGCGCACTTCACCAATCATACTTTTAGTTTTGATTTGCTGATCAAAAGCAACAGACTACTTAAAGACAACTAGCCAATTGGAAAAATTCTTTTTTGCACAAAAAATTTCAAAATCAAACAAACAAGCTTGTTCGCTCCATTGAGAACAACAATTCTCTTGGAGTACGGAATTTACGGCGTCCCAGCGATTTTGAAAAAAGGATATTTATTTTTTTTCCTCGGTAAATCACAAAATGTTTGAAAACGTGTTTCACACACTGAAAACTAACACGTCATGTCAGCGCAATGAAAAACAGCAATTTGCGAGGCTGAGAGAGACGCAGAGAACAGTTCTCCGAGAGAAGTACAACAGTGAAAGCTTCCATGGCCGACTGGTTAACGGGCGTGTCTTTGAATCGAACGACGGCGCCGAGCTC
>LR551490.1:21813-36113 GCA_900536415.3 Caenorhabditis sp. 38 MB-2015
TGAGAGAGACGCAGAGAACAGTTCTCCGAGAGAAGTACAACAGTGAAAGCTTCCATGGCCGACTGGTTAACGGGCGTGTCTTTGAATCGAACGAAGGCGCCGAGCTCCGGTTCGATTCCCCCACGCGCCAAACTTTTTTATTATTTTTCTTTTTTTTTCAATTTACATTTTTTTTACAACGTTCTCTTGTCAGATACTAAAAAATACACTCTCACAAATATTTTGAATACATTTTTGAGTTTCGAAAACACATTAAACTGTATTTGAAAAAAAAAGAAAAAATTATGAAAAAGTTTTGGCGCGTGGGGGAATCGAACCAGAGCTCGGCGCCGTCGTTCGATTCAAAGACACGCCCGTTAACCAGTCGGCCATGGAAATTTTCACTGTTGTACTTCTCTCGGAGAACTGTTCTCTGCGTCTCTCTCAATCTCGTCAATTGCATGCTGACATGACGTGTAATGGGAAGATGAACAAAAATGTTGTAATAACTAAAAAATGATTTCCAACTGTCTAGGTGTCTTTAATTCACAGTAAGATACGCAGGTTGAGTGAGGTACGGCAGCATAAAAATTAAAACTACCTAGACAGTTGAAAATGATTTTTTTCAGTTGATCAAAGTGGCTCTACCGCATTTTTATGGTGTTTGCACACAAAACAGACAACTTGACGAAAAAGTTCACAAATCGTAGGAAAAATGAGAAAAAAAAAATTAATTTTTGGAGTTGAAAAAATGTATATTAGGAAACCTATACTCCAATTTTTAGGTATAATGAAGCTTGTTCGCTCTATTGAGAAAAAAACGATTCGTTTCGGACTACGGTTTGTGAATATTTACGTCAAGTTGTGTGTTTTGTGTGCAAACACCACGAAAATTCGGAAAACTTACGGCAATTCAGAAAAATGGATATTTTTTTTAGTGAAACAAACTTAAGCTTGATATTTGACATCAAAATTTGAAATTGAAAAGCGATTTTTTGGGTTCGAGAATCATTTTTTTCAAATTTTGGGTACGTTTAGAAAAAGGTCATGTTATAAGATCAATTAAATCAAAAAGTACAGTAATCTATTTTTTCTACGAGAAAGATAAGTTATAAAATGTGCTCTATTGATAATCATGGTTTGGGAAGTTTTGGAGCAGGTTTAACTGGATTTTTGGTCAAAAAAACTTCGAAAAAATCACACCAGATATAATTTTCAAATGCGCTCCATTGATAATCGCAGTTCTGACTGCATATATCAAAGTTTATCGGATTTTTAATGTCAAAATCGGTCAGTTATGGGTTTTTAAGAGTAATAAAATAGGATTTTTGATACCAAAATCTAATTTCAGAGGTCCCAAAAACCCCAAGGCAATGCCAGTTTTCCAAAATTCAAACAAAGAAAACAATAAATTTTCGAAAATTGATTTTTAATCCACATATTATGGCCAATTCACACAATCAAAAAGTAATAAACCAGCATAAAATAATTGAATATTTTCTGAACTAGAAAGAGAAAAAACCAAAATTCAATCAAACAAATGTTTTTTTTTCGTTGAATCGAAAATCGATATAAATGGAATGAAATGGCAAAGCTGAACAAATGGCATGGATGTTTCACACGGTTAATAATTTCATTTTTGGTTGAACTGATGGTAAATAAAAATATTTTTTTTGAATAAAAAAAGACCAAAAAACTGTGTGTGTCTCGATTTGAAAATGCGCGGGTTTATTGCATTAAATGAAGGACGCCCGAAAAAAAAGATTGTCTGGAACAAACAAAAAATACACATTTTGAGAGACATATAAGAGACACCAACACCGCAAAAACTGAAATTAATGAGGTTTTTTTTAGAGAATGGGGGGAGTGATTGATTTCGGCGATTGGAAGGAAATGTCAGAAATAATAATAATAATAAGAACTGGTATATATATATATTCATTTAGGTTGGAATGTTTTGAGGAAAATGTAGACTTTTTTGACGAGACGCTTGTGAAGAATCCTTCTCTGGAGTTCTAGCGATGTCATGTCTAAAAATCTAACGAAGTTCCGAATTTTTCCCAATTGATTTTTTGGGTGATCCTTTCTGAGCAAACTTCGTTGCTCAATTTCAATTTAGAGGCTTCAGATAGCAAAGATTGATCACGGATTTTTGTATGGGGGTTCTAAATATTGGTTTCAGAATATATTTGATATACAACTTGGTGTGGCTTGGTGGCTCACATAGATATAAGCTTTTCACAGAATGGTAACACGCGCTCTATTGATAATCTATAAGTTTTTGCTCTGAAAATGGAATTAGAGTGGATTTTCGAGACCAAATTCGAATTCTACGTGTAAAACTACTCTAGAGAACTTTTTATTTCATGTTTTCATCTTTCCTGGAAGCTTATTTTTGAGAATTAAAAATGAAAAATTTTTTTTAGAACCATAATATTAGGGGTTATTTGGTCCGTAGAATACGATTCTCATATCAAAATTGGTCAAACGTTCGGCCTAGATCAAAATATTATGAAATTGTCAATAGAGCGCGATTTACCCATTGAATTTTGGCTGGTACAGCTGAGAGCAAAAGAAAATTTTCATAACTCGGATCAAAATAGTCGGTTTGGCTTCATATTTTGCACAGTTATGCTCAAAGGTATCAGTAAAATGCTCCAGTTTTTATAGGACATAATCTTCGAAAATAACACAATGGAAGTTTTTGCCAAATTTTTACAACCAAAATTCCCGAAAAAAGTTCCCGAGACTTTTCTCTGAAAATCCAGAAAAAGTCAAAAAATTTGTGGAGTACCTCAAACGTTTTTTATCCTCTTCAAAATTGGTTTGAAGTCGTACATACCAATGCAGTGATAATTGATTCCCAATTTAAAAAAAATTGGAATATAGAACTAGATTTGAAGTGGATTCTTCAATTTTGAGGCTTTTTACGAACTTTAGAGATTTTGCTGTAATTTCAGAACGATACTCTTCAAATTTTTCAAGAGAAACATTTTCAGAAAAATAAATTCTAGATGTTTATTTTCTTTGTAAAATAAGGGACCAAACGGAGTATCATTATCCAGGTCTCTTATCCAGGTCCCATATTTTATCTGCGCGTTTTCTCAATGTCTAGTGCCAAAAAATAAATCTGAAAATTTTATTGAAAAAATAAAGAACATTTAAAAAATCAACACGCCTGCCCGTTATGCTTTATGATAATTTCACATCGATAATATCGTTAGAAAGTTTCTTGCATAAAAATTGAAAATTTTCAGCATTTTCAGCTTCAAAAATCTTTTTGACTTTGAAAACAAACCTACTTCAAAACAATTATTTTATTCAGGATGAGATTAAATTTTTTTTCAATTGAGATCAAAACACAACTTTACTGAAATATATACCTGTTTTTCACACCTGGTTTTAGGTACAAAAAAAAGATTTTTGTTAGAAAAAAACTAATTCTTTACGCCATAAAACAGCGAAAAAAAAAGAAATTTGATCGTTTATTGCAATATTGCAACAAAACCACTTTGACTCCAAATGAAAAATCGAGTGTTTCAACAATTCACACTCGCGAATTTTATGTGTTGGATTATCTTTTCAACAAAAAAAAAAACAAAAAAAAAAGTGAAAGTAGAGATAAAAAAGTGCTTGAAAAGTCAATGTTTTATTTATTCTCAAGAAAAAAATGAGGCGAATTTTTATTTCGTGGAATTTAAATAAGATGAGATGGACTGGAAAGAAAAAGAACGCATAATTAGGCGGATACTAATTCGAATATTCTCTTGGGAGATCTAGGGGTACTGTAGATGTTGAGACGTCATTGGGAATTGACTAGACAATGACGTGAAGTATGAATAATATATTTTGAATTTTTGAGGTTTATTATAACCTGAAATTTTTTTACCATTATCTATTATTCAATTCTGAATTTTTTCAACAGTTCTTCGTTTTTTAGTCGAACCTTTATCAAACAACGTCAAGTTGCTCCTTCTCTTTGGAGACAAGCGCCATGGCCTAGGAAATGTTTGGTTTCCTCGGCCACGAATATTTTTGCCCATTTTTCGTTTTTTCTTTTTTTTTCAACGTTTTTTTGATTTCAGACATGTTCCGATCGTCTGGTCGAATAAAGCAATTGGCAAATTTTAGTAAAAGATGGGCCAGTGGTAGCAAGTTGATTGTAAGTCTTGAAAATTACATGAAAATTTATTTTTTTGCGGTTTTCTAGGTGCAATCCCAAAACAAACAGCAAAAGCGACAAATTTTGTTCAAAATGGGCAATGATACGCCGAGTCGGATTGTTGGATACTATGTCGTGTTTCCGGTGATCCCGGATGAAAGTGTAGAAAACAACTGCTTCATGTATAATATTGCGAAGAATGAAGATTGGCCGAAATTGTCGAGCGCCACACCAAAGGAAATGTACGAAGGAACGGTTAGATTGTTGATGGATTATGGTGCAACTGTTATGGAGCATATGGAGCATTTATCAACATGTAAGTAATTTATACAACTAGTTCCAAAATAAAAAATTTACTTCAGTAAGCCCTGAAGAGCGTAACTTTGAAAATGTTGTTGATCCATTGTTAACCGAAGAATACGAAGTCAACTTTGCTTTTCAAACATTGATGCTCAAAATGCTCACAGATTGGCCAGATTTTGATCGAAAATTATTTGACGCAGATCTTCATCATATTAAAATTATGTGCGCTCGCGATCAGATGGAGAAATTGACAAATATCGATTTCCAAGATGCTATCAAACAGTTATACGAGTCAAAAGATGGTCTAACAGATTGGCAAGCTCGTTTACTTGAATGGTATCTTCTTGAGGTACGAAAATAAAAACTTAGAAATAGAAACAAGGAAGAATATTTTAGATCAAAGCAAGTGGATTAGATAAGCATGATGAGAAGACGAGAAAACTGTTAGGATCTTGGTCAAAATTCATCGATGAATACAGAAGCAAATATATGTGAGTTAATAGCGATTTTTTTTTGCTCGAAATCAATATTGTTCCATTTTCAGCACCGGTGTAATGTCAACAAACGATCAACAAACCTTCGTTGTCAACGATAAGAAGGTAATCAAAGATGCTCCACCGCACGTTCTTCAAAAGCTAGCAGTAGACGAATCAAGTTGGGAGAATGGACCATGGCGCGGGCGAATGACACCCCATACAATCTTCCCCTTCATGCAATATTGCGGTGATCGACAATTGAGACAAACGGCTTGGGAAAAATGGACGAGTAAAGCTGGATTTGATCATGATTTCTATAATAATTCAATCAATATCGAAGAGTTGCGACATAATAAGTAGGTTCTTTTTTATTGAAAACTGCTTTCCAATGTGTTTTTTTTTCAGCGAAGGACTTGCCAAAACTCTCGGATACTCATCAGTCGCTGAACATCGTCTAGCTAATAAAATGGCAGCATCGCCCGAAACTGTTCGAGGATTTATCAATGCGTAAGTTCCAGAATTTCCCATTCATTCTTTTGCTAAAAATCAGAGTTCTCCGAAATGATTTTGCCAATCTAAAACTGATAAAATATGTCGCTTTAAAGGATTTCTTATCTGAAACATATTTTTCTAGACTCACAAGACGAATTCGTCCAGTTGTCATTGATCGGATGTTGTCCTGGACCGCATTTGCCCAAAGAAGTGAACTTCTCATCGGAGAATTGCAAGCCTATGACATGCCGTATATTTGTAGAAAAGAAGCCGAGCAACATTATGAGTGAGTTCTTTAGTTGTGACCTAAAAATCTTCAACTTTTTTTGTAGTGTGGATCCGCTTGATTTGATGAATCACTTCCCGTTCTGGCCGACATTCAACAATTTGGTAACTGTCGTCGGACATATTTTCAATTTGGAGTTCAAGGATATCACCGATAAAGGATTGGAAAGAGCACATGCTGATGCGCGAATTTTCTCAGTTGATGACAAGTTCTCTGGGCAGCACTATGGAAGATTATATATTGATCCGTATGATAGACAAAATAAGCGAGGAGGATGGAATACGATGTTAGCTAGACGTAAGGATTATTTTTTGTTGTTGAAAATCGAGACTTTCTGATCATTTTTAGCTGAATGCAAAGAACGTGGGCTTGACAAAATAGTTTATTTGATCGGATCCGCTATCGCACCAACC
Source organism: Caenorhabditis sp. 38 MB-2015 (assembly GCA_900536415.3). NCBI lineage: Eukaryota > Metazoa > Nematoda > Chromadorea > Rhabditida > Rhabditidae > Caenorhabditis > Caenorhabditis quiockensis. The sequence goes on from LR551490.1 coordinate 27,925, forward strand.
ACCAATGGTCCATCAATTCTTCATCACCAACAACTCCAACAACTTCTCTTCCACGTAAGTTTCCTTTCAAAATTTTATAAAAAAAAAATAAAATCCCCTTTCCAGTTTGGTCGAAGTGTTCAATTGTTACTATCACAATCGCCGTATCGAGATATTGCCATTCCATGGTCACCATTTTATGGAAGTGATTGGGATTCGGCAGACATGTTCCCAACTTTCCTCCAACATTTCATTTATAAACCGAATTTGTTGACGTCGTTGAGTAGTCCACATTTGGTAGGTTATTTCCTAGTTTTGAACCTGAATTATTTCCTTTTCAGATAAACGGTGAAAATTTGACTGAAAGTCATGCGAATAGTGTTGCATTGGCTCTGTCTCGCGCTTCTCTTTATGACACTTATCGAACATTGTTCTGGTCAGATTTCGATTTGAGTATTTATGAGATGGAGGATCGTAAACAGAAGTTCTGGTTGGATATGTATAAAGAGATGTATGCCGAATATTTCCCGTTCAAACGCGCAAAGAATGACTATCAACCTTGCTCGTTTACACCGATTTTTGCATTACAACCACATATGGGAATGTATTATCGGAAATTGTGGAATGAGGTAAAAATATTTTTTAAAAATTGTGTTATGAAATTTCTAGAAGCTGTTATAAAGTTCAGAATTGCCTAGAAAAAAGGTCTGAGACCAAAAATCTGAATCTAATTCTAAAACTGGAATATTTACCCGCTGGAATTTCTAAAAAATTGAAACATAAAGTTCATTTTTCAGATGTTGGCTTTGGATATTCATGAAACATTCGATGCTGAAGACGATGAAATACAAACTGGCGAGCGATTGAAAACAACAATTTTACATAGTGGATCTGGAGACGTTGCGAAAGAATTGTTCAGGAGATTCCAAGGCCGAAATCCATCGGTTGGTGCAATTTGCGATTTCTATGCTCCGCCATTGTCGATTCTCGAAGAAGAACAATCGGTTGAAAATTCGAAGTAAAGGAGGATAAATAGAGATTTATGTCTGATCGGGTTCGCAAATATCCATGTAGTTTTTATTGTTTTTGTTAGGATGAGTATATACTTTAGGATTTTGTTTTTTTTCTACTTTTTGTTATTTATTTACTGAATTTTATTTTTTTAAATGGATTTTGAATTTTTTGTTGAACCTATGCGTTTTGAAATCGCAAGATTATATTTTAATTTTTTGTTGAAAACTACTATCACCTCATGAAAAAAAAATCATTGGAACAAGGCCGAAAAATACAGTAACATTGATTGAAGGCTCTTCTCTCTAATAGACTAGGTCTCGCAACGATGAGCTCAAGGAGATCTGTTCTTTTTTGACATTTCTCGATATATAAAAATGTAAAAAATCTATCAGATTTTAATTTCAAATTAAAAATTCATTTTTAAACAGTAAAATAACGATCAAAAAATGCTTCTGCTTCCTTTTAAATGAAAATCTCAATTATTTTGACATTTTTCTGATGATTTTTTATTTAAATTAATTGGCTTGAAGTTCAAAAAATTTGAATCCATTTGAAAAAATCAAGAACTCCTTCTTGTAATTGACTTCTTTTATATCGTGTTACATTTCTTACTGTTTTTTATCCCTTGTTTTAACATATTTTTCTTCAGAAATGGCGTCGGTGCCGAAAGAAGCAAGTAGTGGAGGTGTAGTTGAAACCAGGGTTGTTGATGAAATTCCCGAAACACTGAATCAGATTCTACTGATGATCGTAAAGAATTTCTTTTCGAATGTAAGTTCCCCCTCAAATATTTTAAATTTTCATGGTTTTTTCTCCAGGAGCACTACCTTGTCGTCTACTACATCATGAGAGCTGAATGTATTAAAGAGGAGAATCTGAAGGCTCGCATCAATTTTGATCAAAAACAACTTCGACAACTACTTGCTACGTTGAAGGCGGAGAAATTGGTGAAAGAGCGGCTATTTTCGCAGAAGAATGAGAATGGGAGAAATGTGTCGCTGATTTTTTATTTTATCAATTATCGATCGGTTTTGAATGTGCTTAGGTATAAGATTGATCATATGAGGTAAGAATTTTGATAGGAATTGTTCAGAGTATTGAAATTAGCCGTTTTTCAGACAGAAATTGGAGTCGAGAGAGAAGAATGATACGAATAAAGCACATTATAAATGTCATAATTGTGGGAGTACTTATGATGTGAGTTATTCTTTGATTGTTTGTTGAAAAATAGTCTTAGCACAAAACATTTTGAAAAAAAATTGGTTGTATGTTCTGCAAATTACAAAAACTTAGTTTTTGACAAAAAAAAAACCTCATAAAATCTTGAAATTTCGAGAAAATCCTATTTTTTAACGTTTCTAATAAAACTTATCAGAAAAGTTGGTAAATAGTTTTCATTATTTTTTAACATTATTCAAAAGATTATTCAAATAATATAATAATGTTAAAAATACAAAAATCAATTCACTTGATGTTAAAAGTTGTCAAGAAACGTAAATAAAGTCCTATTTTTCGACATTTCATAACAAAAATATTCAAAGAACCCTTTTTATTTTTAAATATCAATTCATTCAGTTATCGAAACAATGTTTAAACCATTTTTATTTCATTTAATCTCGGAAATTGTCAAAAAGTTTAGAGAAACTCATATTTTAACATGTCTGCTGACAAGGGAGGTTCGCGAGCTGTTACTTTCAACTTTTTCTTAAAATTTGTACACTTATAGAGTTTGACCTCCTGATCATCGTGGTATAGTTTTTATCCACCGGAAATTTTTGTGTAAAAAGTTATGAATTTTTAGACATTTTCCCATTACAATTCATAACTGTTATAAAATAAGGGCAGCACAGTAAATAAATGAATTTGTATTCACGTGCTCATTTTTCAAAGGTAAATGACTCATTTTTTCTTCAGAAAATGGTCATGAAATAACTTTAATATTTCATAACTTTATTCACAAAAATTTCCGGCGATTAAAAAATGTACCACGATGATCAGGAGGTCGAACTACATAAGTGTACAAATTTTGAGAAAAAGTTGAAAGTAACAGCTCACGAACCTCCCTTGTGAGCTTCTCTCCAAAAGTTTAAATTTTATATTTTTTTTTTTGAAAATTTGAGCTTATTAAATTGAAACGAATCATAGAAATAAATTCATTTTTTGTCGAAATACGTCGAGAAATTTCTATTTTTCGTTAATTTTTGACCGGTTCTAAAATCCCCACATATAAAATCAATTGAAAATTTTCAGATGCTCGAGATCAACGCAATCATCAATGCACAAGGTACATTGACATGTTGGAGATGTCAAGGAGTAGTTGAAGCCGATGAATCGATCGCCCCTTCCCAAATGACACGGACTGCCGTAGCAAGATTCAACGATCAAATGGCTCCGTTATTCTCAAGAATTCGTGAATTGAATGGAATCCAATTGGCTCCGCATCTTTTGGAGCCGGATATTTCCAAGTATTTGGAGGATGATCGAGCTCGCGAGCTTCAACTTCAACAACAATCTATGGATTTCACTGCGAGTGGCTCACGCGTTGCTCTCGGTGCGACTGCTCATTCATATCACAATGCGGCTACGCTCAATTATCAACATGGTGATACAATTACGGTTGATTTGAATGCCGATATCAATAAGTAAGGAATTCTTCTATTTTCAAATATAATTTTCTAAAAACTGTTTTTCAGCCGACCTGTTGAAGAAGCCAAAGTTATGCCGGCGTGGTTACAAGATAGTGCTATAGGTGGAGGAAGCGATGATATAAGCCATAATGAGCAAGTGCTCAATCAAGTGAATGATATAGCGACTCCTGTGGAAGCGCAGAATCCTGGATTATCGATCCATGCGTTGGCCGAATTTGAAGGTGTATCGAGTGAGCCGGAGGCGAAGAAAACGAAATCGGAGGATGACAAAACTGAGGAGGATAATACAGAAGAAGAAGCCGATGATGAGGAAGAAGAGGAGTTGGAAGTGGCGGGAAGAAGTGTGGCATTCAGCGAGATTACACAGGAGATGATTGAGAATGAAATGACGGATGATGAACGGCAGAAATATACAGAACTCGTACAAGAATTGCATGTTTTTTGATTTTATCTTGAATTAATTATTATAAGGCGGGTTTATTGATTTTTTTCGTCTTGTCTCAAAAGACCGAAAGGGTTGGGCCCCTGAATCGAGAAAGCTGTCAAATCCTGTCTTTTTTTCAAATGAAATTTTCTCGAATACTAGACTTTTCGATGAAAAATCCCTCGAGGGTCTTACTTTAAAAAATGTGCTCTTTCATTCAAGAGCAAAAATTGAGCAACTTGTCGAGTCCCTTCACCCCACCTTTAATGAATTACGGTGATAAAACGGAAAATAATTATTCGGCAAAATTTTTTTCGGAAAATCCGGAAAACGGAAACGGAAAATGACACAGCACTGATCCAGATACATTTTTATGAGGTTCAAGAAAAATTCAGGTTTATGAAAAAAAATATACTTTATTCAATATTCAGTCTACAACAAACTTTTATTTCTTTACAAATACCCTAGCACATCACATTTACCATATAACATACTGTGATATAATTAGTTAGATCTTCAGATTTCATAGTTTTCATCTTCAAGTAACCAACGGAAACTGTACCTGGAAAATCTATGAATAGTGAAAAAATTTATGAACTGTAAAAATCAAATAGAAAATAGCCTATGATGTTAATATTTAAAATTTGTGAATAGTATTTACGGTAAAGAACTATTTTTAGAGAAACACAGGATGCGAAAACCATAATGTCGTTTGAAAAACGTTGAATATTTTAGACTGTTTCCACTGCATCAAAAAAATGGCAGAAATATAAGTGAATTTCATGAAAAATAGAGTGTTTTTGTTAAAAAATCACACATGAGAAACTGTATTTGTTTGGTACTTACGTGGCATTTCGAGAACATAGTGAGCGAACTCTTCGTAATCCTTATCAATCGCAACGAATACCGATATTTTTAGGAAGTATGGAATGTCTTTGAGTTGCCAAAAATGATCAGGATTGGTTCCATGGTTTGGATTAATGTATCCTTTGTTTCCAGTATATGAATCGCTGCTTCTTACCGGTAGATTCTCTCTGAAGCAGAATAACATTGAAAGCTTTTTTGTAATTTTACTTACTTTTCGAGCCAGTTGTATTTAATATATGCGTTGTATATATCAAGATGCGAGGAAAAAAATTCCATCAAAATCAGATTGAATTTATATCGGACTTGTACGATCTGAAAAATGAACTACTTGACAAATACGAAAGAATAATTCTTTTGAATGTTTAAAGGGAGGGGGATAAAGGCAATGGGGCTGAAATGAAAGAGCACATTCTATATGGTACTCAAACACTATTGATTTTTCACCGAAAGGCCTTTCTAAATTATCCCAAAAAATATCAGATGGAACACTGTCGCTATTATCTTTTAATCTTTTATTGCTTACCTCATGAGGGATCAAGGGATCCCCTACTTCTAAATATGCAACGGCAGTAGTGTTGTCGATTCGGTTACCGCTGATCGGTGTCGCGAAGAATCCCATCGCAATAATCGCAAACAGAATCCCATAGCTCGAGTTTCTACCTGAAAAAACAATAATTAATATATGTTGACACACCTTGAGAAACGATTTTTGGGCTTGAATGTTTATTTACTGATGATATTTTAGACAAAGAAACATTTCTAGATCAATAATCAACACTAATTATATGAAAAAAGAAATGATGTCAACCCGAAAAGATTATTCAACACAGTGAAAAAAAAAGTATTTTTTATTCAGAAAAAATTAGTTACGGACTTTCCCAAAATAAAAAAACGTTTCTGCAAAAATGGGAGGAGTTTGTCGCGTCTGAAAATGGCAATGGTCCGCACACTAAATATGCGCTCTTGCCGCACAGTTTTCGGGAGAATATTTTTAAAATTTTTAAAATATTTCGTGATATTATTGGCTAAATATCCGCAAACTCGTTGATTTGGTGTGGAAAATGAAGAATATATTCCGATTTATAACCAATACACTAAAGTCTTTCTCCAAAACTGTTCAGATTACACATAAAACGTTATTTTTTCCATTTTTTTGCCCGCATCGGTAACATGCGTTTCAGGCTCTACATCGTTTTGCCTATTAAAACTTTTATCGCCTGAGAATGGACCACTCGACAATTTTTGTAAACACAGTTTTTGGGTAATGATTCCAATCATTAGATGTAACTGAAATTCAGTGTTGAAAAAAAGTTAAGTGAAATATAATATTGCTTATAATAATTCATGACGTAATAATATTCTCCTCTGAAGGTTTTTGTCTGGTTGTTATTCAAGAATATCTTTTATGAAAGCTCATTTTTAATCGCTCAAACTTTACCGAAAAATATTTGTTTTAATCCTTTTCAGATCATCCAGAGATACTTTCAAAAATATACATTTTCGTTGATTTTGTTCTCTTTGTCTTAGGACATACAAATAATAATAAAATAATTCATTTTTTTTCAATGTGGCTCTAAAGGATTTTTCAGAAGAAGTTCGAATTACCGAAACATTTTTAACCGGCAGCTAATACTAAGGTTTCGCACTATATTTTTTACAATTTCAGCTCCTGTTCTCTCTAGATTTCTGTGAGTTTAATGATATAATTGAGCGCAGGACAATTTTGTGAATGAGGTTTGTGGAATGATTTCATCAGTGTTTTTTCTACTTCTACACTTATCCAGTTTTTTTNAATGATTCCAATCATTAGATGTAACTGAAATTCAGTGTTGAAAAAAAGTTAAGTGAAATATAATATTGCTTATAATAATTCATGACGTAATAATATTCTCCTCTGAAGGTTTTTGTCTGGTTGTTATTCAAGAATATCTTTTATGAAAGCTCATTTTTAATCGCTCAAACTTTACCGAAAAATATTTGTTTTAATCCTTTTCAGATCATCCAGAGATACTTTCAAAAATATACATTTTCGTTGATTTTGTTCTCTTTGTCTTAGGACATACAAATAATAATAAAATAATTCATTTTTTTTCAATGTGGCTCTAAAGGATTTTTCAGAAGAAGTTCGAATTACCGAAACATTTTTAACCGGCAGCTAATACTAAGGTTTCGCACTATATTTTTTACAATTTCAGCTCCTGTTCTCTCTAGATTTCTGTGAGTTTAATTATATAATTGAGCGCAGGACAATTTTGTGATTGAGGTTTGTGGAATGATTTCATCAGTGTTTTTTCTACTTCTACACTTATCCAGTTTTTTTAAAATCATATCTAATGAAACTCACGTCGAGTATTATGCTCCAGACTCCAGAAACCGTTTTCCATTTTCGTTGTGTTGCTGTGCATCCAAACATAACCAAAGATTATTACAGCGAGCAAAGCGATGAAAGTGACCGACGAAATTAATACACTTGGCCAATGCTTTTTAGGAGATATTCTAGGTATTATTTTGTACATTCTCCTCCATTTCGCTTTGACCAATATGATAAACAACGCCAATACACCAAATACGTAGAATAAGTATTTGCTATTCCATTCCATCTTCCGGAATTTGTTTTATAATGAATCCTAATCAACTTATGTCCTTTACGAAAATGACACGTCATCGAAACATGTGACACGTCGCTCGAGAACACGTTTGTGGGTCACGTTTACAATTTTTAATTAATTTGTTTTTCATCTTTTGTTTTTGATGCTTACACATACTTTATTCGCTTATATTTCGTCTCATGGTTCAAAAAATCTCTTTTCATGATAAGAAGATAAAATCAGAACGGAAAATACATGTAAGACACGTAAATATAGGCTACGTTTGTTTTTTCTATCATTGTGCTTTTTTTTTTTTAAGTTTTTGAAAAATTTTGCACTATGTGAGAAATGATTAAATGTGTGAAATTTACGGAATTCGAAAAGATTATGTTATTTTTTCCACTTGATATGTTTATAGAGATCGGAACCCTGACACAAAGAGCAGCGGAAGACAAAATTTCTATGCAATTTTTTTATTCGGGAGTTCCGGTTACGTTTGTTTGAGTTAGGTTAGAACTGTTGATATTGGTTGATGTATTCGGAGATGACTCTGAAAATTATCATTTGTATTGTCGTATCAAAGAATTTTTCTATTCAGTTTCGTTAGCTTTGAACTAGTTGGTATTGTTCAATAAAAATCGAAGACAAACCGAGTGTTTCTATTATTCT
>LR551515.1:0-37231 GCA_900536415.3 Caenorhabditis sp. 38 MB-2015
GGATTCTTTCAAATTACAGGGCGCCAATGTATTGGGTCTCAATGTGCGTAAAAACTTCGACGCCTATGCTGATCTCCCATTGAACAACAACGATGGAATGTATCAACCATTCATTAATACATTTGTTGTTGGTGGGGAATATGATTTGATGAAAATAAACGAGATATCTGGAAGCCTAAATCTACCAGTGCCAGGAATAAACGAATTTTTCGACTTAGATGGAAGAGTAACCACCAAAAGTAGGTAGAAGTAAAAGAGTTCCAAAATAGAACTTGGTGTTTTATTTTTCAGATTTTGGTAGATCAATCTTCAACGGTGCGATCGAGTTTCCTCTCACTCTTAGTGATCCGAATGAGCGTGCTCCATACACTGCTAAATGGGTTGGATGGGTTTCTGATCGTCATATGCATTACGGACATGTGGTTCCCAATGTCAACTTATTTGTCTTGGGTAAAGATAAAATCATGGAACGGTTAATACAGAATAGATTGAACCCAACTATGATTGGATGATCGGAAGAGTGGGCGGCACGACGATGTGTTGTGTGATGTTTGATGCCAACTACACTAGTCATATTAATAGGGAAAAAATAAGAGTTTTGACGTCATGTATACCAAAAACCATTTTTTGTTGTTGTTGCTTCAAGTGTACTTAGATACATACATACATCCATTTTTGTTCTTGTTTGGGTGAATAGAACGATGAAATACGTTTCAAAGAAAAGATAAGAACACTTACTTGATCGACAAAAATATTATTAATACGTATAATTCTGTAATTGTAGTCTAAAATTTTTTTTAAAGTTCTGAAACGAAAAGTTAAGTTACAGCTAAGCTGGAAAATCAAGCCAGCGATCCCAAACGCTAACTGTGTTTACACACGTTTGTAAGAAGCCCGTTCGCCCACATATTATTCACAGAAATAAATTGGGCTGACGGTCATTCAGGCAATATTTTCACACTCCTAGGTACATCTGAGTTCAACCAGTAACACGTGTCCTACTGATCATCGTAGTTTTCCAGACTCGGCAAGGAAGTTGCTCTTAAATGAGGGCATTTTTTTTTAATGTATAACCTTCGGATATTTTTTACAGAAAAGCCTAGTTATCGAGAATGAATGACAAGGTTAGAAAATTGAAAACTTTCAACATAGCATACGTGCAAAGTTTGCAAATTTCAATTTTTTAATAAAACTTTCTCGAAAAGTAGACTTTAAAAAAATCCTCTGATTTGAGAGAAATATGGAACAGATAAGGTAGATTTGCACTTTTAGTTACGAACACGCGAAGGCACCATGTTTGGTTTCTGTAGTTTCTGATTGTGAAAAAAATAAACTTGGGATAAGAGAATAAAGTGATTTTTGGGATTAATTGACCTGCAGAATCTGATTCTGATGTTGAAAACGGAGATGATAAGTGAAACGCGAGTAATTGAGTCTTTATTGAGTTTTGAACTGTATTTACTCGACACAGGGAAGCTACAGTAACCCGTAGATTGATTGATATGTCCATTTCCACATTCATACGCAGTTTTATCGTTCCGAACATATTGACAATTATCTGATATTTGTCTCTACTTTTTGTAGGGCTAATCTGGCTTATCATGGCTTTACTGTCGAAAAACGTCAAACCATGTTGGATTTTCAGTTTGATCAACTTGAATAATCTTATTGGGACGTGAGCTGTCTTGAGGTCAAACACCCCAATGGGAGTTTCATGTTATATTTTTTGAATCAGAATAATTTCCCTTGAGGAAGCTTACAATAACTTTATTTTGTAAAATATATTTATATACATGAAAGACTTTTTTCTTCTCGCTGATGGTAAAACGTTTCAAAAAAAGATACTTCTAGTTAGCACCACGTTCCTTGGCGTATTGTTTATCCAAATAAGCTCTAGCGATTTTCATGGCTTCTAGTTGGAAGATTGGGTCTAAAATGAAGTGTTCAGAAGTTTTTATGAAAATGACTCACTTTCAGTTTCCTGGAAGTTATCGCTAGTGGAGATTTCCTCATTTTCTCCAGCTACTCGGAAAGAGCCACTAACGTGAACATCATCGCTCTTACTGTTGGAGTAAATTGAAGCACATTGAGCTGAAAATGGAAAATTGGTGGGAAAACGAAATTGTGGACCAAGGGAGCCATTGGGGTCACTTATACGATCGTTTTGATATGGTTGGCCGATTTTTTTTGTTTTTTGAAAATTCTGATTCAAATTTGTCAATTGTTCAAAATACAGCACGTTTTTGGCAGCACGAATTATCAAAAATTCCTGGCTTTTTGGAAGGCCAAAGTTTAAAGGGGTTGTCCGAATTCATCAAAACAGGAAACCCGGACAAAACTCGAAAAATGGGAACAAATTCCTTCGGTATTACAATTTAAATATGAAAATTAAAATTTTCCGTGTGATTTTTCAACATTTCAAACCTCGTACATATAAAGCTTGTTTTTTCAAGTTCGGTTTTAAACGGTAATTTTGGCTCTGTACTAGTATAGCGGTCCCTGAGGAATATAGCGGTCCCTGAGGAATATAGCGGTCCGTCAAGACTATAGCGGTCCGTCAAAAATATAGCGGTCCGGCGAAAGCGATAGCGATAGCGGTGAAAGAAAAAATTTAAATTCAATTTGAGAGACGCAGACAAAATCGCGGGCGAGCCGCGACTTGGCCAATCAACGGTTTCATAAGGGAACCGCGACGCAAGCGCGAGCGAGCCGCGCTCGCATACCCCAACGAGAGATTTTCAATTTTTTTTCGCGGGGTGAAAAGTTTTTTTTACAGCAACAATATAACATGAGTTATTTTTCGACAAATGTGAGAATGTATTCACCTCACAAACTGTAGGCCCTCCAAGCTTAGTTTGAGAAACTGTTCTCGTAAACCAGGTNTTTCACAAATATCACGGAAAATATGGCTATAAACGACAACAATGTTTCTGTCAATTTTCATTTGTCGAGACATTTGATCAATGGAACTGAGTGAATTCATTGCCCAATATAAGTCATATATTTTTTTCACACGGAACGCTTTATTCTTCACGGACCGCTATGTTCTCACCGGACCGATGTATTCCTGACGGACCGCTATTATCCTTGGGGACCGCTATTATCCTTGGGGACCGCTATATTCTTGACGGACCGCTATATTCCTCAGGGACCGCTATACTAGTATAGAGCCGTAATTTTTAGGTATCAGCTAGTTGAAAATCACATTTGATACCTGTAGTTTCAGTTTTTCAACAAAAAAAATAACTTCAATCGTGATGATTGATCAAGTTTTAGACTAGATATATAAGAAGTTTTTAAGCATTTTAAAATTGTTTTTCTAAAACTTCAACAACCGGTGGAACAGTAAACTAATAAATGGGAGGAAACCACAAAAAATTGAATCAAACTTCTCGAAAAACATTTTCAAAACTAAAAATGTTAGGTTTTTTACCACTTACGCAAGGAAACCACTTTTGTTTTCAAAAAAATTAATTTTTGTGAGAATTTTGAAACGTATATTTATTTTTTTTTTATCTAGATTTTTTTCCGAAATTTGGAATTGAATATTTTCTGACAAATTTTTTTAGCAAATCTTTTTTTTTTAAACTCACCAAACGCTATCATAACAGCTGCCACCAACACCAAAATATCCACCAATTTCGCCATGTCAAAACAAAAATCCGAAACAGATGGGCAAAATAATAATCTATGCTAAATGAAGGTCTTCTGTCCTTCCAATTGACTCAATTATTGGTCTCGACGCTTCTTCAACGAATGAAATTAAAAGTGAAAAGTCGCTTCTTTTCCTCCAAATAAAATTTCCATAACTCCTCCCCCAAAACTAGTTGATTTAATAATTCATGTATATTTATTTATTTATTAAAAAACCGTAAATTTGTGTATGTGTGATTGGCAGAAAAATCCAACAAAAAAGTGAAAATATAAAGCTTTTGGAAGGGGCGGGGCTCACTGGGCGCAATAAAAAACACCAAAATTATCACAGAAAAAATACACGGTACTTTTGGATAGGTTAAAAAAAAACTAAAAAGGGGCAATACTAACTACTGAAAAACCTAGGAATAATCTAGGGGTCTGATTTTTGATTAAACAACTGTTCTAATTGAATTCGTTCGAAATCCGCTTCACCGCCACGTCGTTGAACTGTATTTTGACTCTGAAAATAAAAAATACTGTAATCATCGGCGGAAGACTTCGGGGTTATTTTTGTTTTTTTGATCCACGAGAACCGGTTGAAAAGTTGCTATTAATTATTATGTCATTTATGCATGTGTACCTTTTTATTGTTGTTATTATTACCTCTAGGAATAATTGAAAGTTACTACGTACTCCGCTTGATTGATTGCATGAGTAAATAGGCATTTTGCATAATATGCCATTGGTAATGAGGGTATTTATAGTAAACATTATAGGGTAATGTTTATTAGGGCATGAGTGCGATATTCAAAACCATTGTGAGATAGAAATATGAGGAAGAATCACACTTTCAATTGATAACCACGCGTTTGCTAACTTGAGAAAAGTCTTAACAAAAAATTTTCACATTGAAATAAAGAAATCCGGAATTTATTGATCCGAAGAATGCGATTTTTCAGATATCGAAGAACTTAAATACCCCGCGTGGAATTTCTGGTGTTTTAAAATTTGAATTTTTAGCTTTTAAAATGGAGCGTGAAATTTTTCTGTCATTTTTAGCTTGTTCGAAAGGACAGAAAAGGTTTTTTAAAAAAAAAAGGAGGAAATGAAACCGATTCAGCGTTTGGAAATTAATTTTTTTTTCGTAAATGTTCAACAACATTTGAATAGTCATAAAAAAAAAACTCACCACATCCTCTTCACTCAACACCAAACTCGTCGAACTTCCGAGCATCACTCCATTGTTACCCTGTTGACTTCCACCTTGTCCACCTCCTCGAATCGTGTCATTCATATGCATTCCACGCATTAGCTCACCTCTGAAACCAAGAAATTATTTTTTGAATATTTTTGGTTGAGCGAATCACTGCATATAATAACGGTTATGCAACGCAAAAAAAAATCGGGTCAAAATACATGCAAAAATCACGTGTTTCTTTCTTACCGGCTCATTCTACGGTACTTCGATTGGGTACGATACGTGGATCGTACTAAATTGGGACTGCTGAAAATACCGAAACAAAACTTAACATCTACCGAAAAATGAACTGAATACATATTATAGTAATAGTGCAAACTGAGAAATAAAAGAATACCCTTAGAGTACCCCCGAAAAAAGCACCTGGAACCATCGAATCGCATCAAATCGGCACGCGATGGTGACTCGCTGCTCCGATCTTCGAGGAGATTCTCCTTGCTGTCATATCGAGATTGAGTACTATCGGCGTCGGATGCCTCTTGTTCCAAGTCATTCACGTTATCGTCAAATCTTGAAAATATGAAACTCAGAACAACTAAAGAAATGATTCGTTTAAAGAAACATAGACAGTAACTCCCAGTTACTTTAAAGCAGGTTAGAATGAAAAAAGTTACCTGACAGATGGCGCGGCAGACACCGAGATAGGAATACTTCCATCAGTGAGAGGTGAAGCAATTTCAGTTGATGAAAAGTGTGAAAAGTGCTGGTCGTTCATATCACCTTCGGTCTCGGCTGGAAGGAAATTATGATTAGTAAATATGTAGCTCTTCAAAACTCACTCAAATCCATTCCTGACAAGCTTTCCATCAACCACTTCTGATCAATACTCAACTCTTGCGCATTCTGCACAACCGTACTTCTCCTTCTCTGCTCCGCATTCACCGATCCAAGTAGCGGTGCTCTTTCTCGTTCCGATAACATGACCGCTTCCGCAGCTTCTTCCGCCTCCTCCGCTTCTTCATCCTCTTCTCTCAACGTCAACGCTTTCCGTTTGTCGACTCGAAGACCCGGTGGTGAAGTGCCGAATACTTTCAACGTTTCAACAAGGAGCCGAATAATTGTCCAATCTCCTAATGGTAGTTTTATGGCGTCTTTGAGTTCGGGAAGAGGGCAAGTGGCGAGAACAAGTCCGCTGAGATTGAGTGAATAGAACTTGTCAACAATGTTATCAAGTCGAGTGGCAGGTATGTCAAGTCGTTTAAGGAGTTTGACAATTGCGTCCAACTTCATTTCAACAAGCGGCTTATCAATTGTCATCCATGGTAATTCATCCTGAAAAATATAGGAATTAGAACCGTGTAGGTTTTTAAAGCCAATTTTTCAGATTTTCCGAGTTTATAGGAATTTTTAAAATTTCGATACGAAGAGCGTGTTGAACTCAAAAAAGAGAAATAAAATTAATCAATTCTCGTTTCACAATGTTACAGAGAAATTTTCCGAGTTGAGTTGAACTTGAAAAAAAAAAAAACAAAAATCTCACAGTAAACAACAATTTCGCATTTGGCGGCACAACCATTCCGGAACTTCCAATTTGTGCCTCAATATCCACCAATCCTTTACTTCTTTCTCGAATCAACTTTCTCAAGTATGGATCCAAATTACTAGTACATGGCACAAACTTCTTCACATGTCCCACTGTCAATCGTTCGGCAATCGGAATGCCTTTCGAGTCGAGAAAACTTTCGAAATTGTCCAAATTTCTGTCCATCGCTATCAGATCATCATTAGCCGGGATATGGTCTTTGAATTGGTGATAAACTTCCGACAGCAGATATTGATTATCATGAACTTCGAGAGCTCTATCGATGAGCCAACACATTCGACTCGGCCATTGCTCCAACAACGAGACCCAGTGACCAAGTGACATCCATGAGAAATCAATTTCGAATGCTCGCATAAGTCGACCAGTCAATGTTAGAGCGTTGACGATTCGTCGCATGGCTCGCGGATTCATATTCGAGAAATAGTCTTCGCCAAGAATTCCGTCGGTCATTCCTTTACCAACTATGGTTCCCGATGGAAGTGTCGATTTCTTGCGAGATTGTCGTCCATCTGCGTCGCGCAACGATAAATGTGATCCGTAGAATGTGTCCTGTCGTTTGAATCGTTCTTTCCATTCGGCCATCGATTCCCGTTTTTCTCGGAGTTTTGATTGAAGTTGACGAAGCGCCGAATTGTGCAAATAGAACGGCATACTGATAATGTTTTTCAAATAGTCGTGGCCAGTCAATTCAGTTCCTAAAAAAGATGATGAATTGTATAAGATCGTCATTGTATTTTTTACTATTTTCAAAATGTTTTCAACTTTTTCTGAAACGTGTACAGCGGTTACTCTGGCTATTTCTCGGTAAAAAACTCCGAAAATGTTTAAAAACCCATTTCGTATAGTTTTGATGTTGACTTTGACTGAATATCGAAATTTTTAAACTGATGATACAAATATATAATATATTCCAGTTGAAAGATTTTCAAATGTTTCTGAAGTGTGCTTTTATGATTTTTAAGAAACACGTTTCTGAGATAATCAGGTATAAAGAAACCTAATATTAAAGCGAGAACTTTTATACACTTCATCAAGGGATAGGAACATACATCGTACTTTTCAGAGCAGCACGCGTTGATTTTTATGTTTTGTTTTGGCTCTATAAAAATTCAAGTAATTTGCAGAGTTAAATTTGAAATTGAGGGTTTTTTCGAATAAAAAAAATTCGTTTTTTACTTCAATTCAGTGCTCCACTAACTTTGAATAAATATAAATTGTTAAATTTCACGTTGAAAATACGTTTCACAAAATACAGATAAAATTTTACTAGATTTTGTATCTAGTGCATGATTAGAATTATTTGAATTCCTAACTCTGGTTTCTTTAGTTTTCTGACTCGGACAATATTACTTGATTTCAATCGTTACCATATGGGGACAGTAGTTTCATTTTACTAGCTTGAAATATACGAAATTATCTATTGGAAGACTTTCAGAAACAAATTTTCGAGGTTATAGGAAGAATCTTTATTCTCCCGTTCTGAATACGTTTCACAAACAACAAATAAAGACTTGTCGAAATTAAAATTTCGTTTTCTCATCTTTTAATGAAACCAACTTACCCGACAATGCGCTATGCATATTATGACTGATGGCCGACACAATAACATGTGGATCAACGGCAATAATCGTGATGAATGGTCGATGTTTTCGTGCAGAGAACAATAATTCGAGAGCATCTAGTGTTTGCACCATTCGTTCTTGCTCACAATTGTCTAAACCATCAACAACCACTACAAGACGGGTATGACTTCGGGTGAATGCGTCAAGCGATCGAATCATATCGGCAAGAAGATCCACTTCGGTTTGCAGTTTTTGCATGAGACCTTCAAATCGGAGCTTGTGAGCATTTCGCGCGGCTGCATTAACTCTTCGACGTGGAATGTTTGACCAACAATATCTTTAAAATAAACAGGTTTTAAAATTATTTCAATTTCTCTGAAAATCACCTAAACATTAGAATCAGCGGCCACGCTGTCATCATCACAAATGAGACGAGGAATGCGATACATAAAAAGAGGTATATACTGTTGGCATCGCGTGAATCCGACATGAACCAGATAGTGGCAAAAATCTGACTTCCGACTAATAGAGCAACGGCCAAAATGATTAGTATAAAGTGGGGCACGCCGCAATGTTTTCGGAGGGATTTTTGAGTTCCAGCTGAAAAATAATGTGTTGTTGACTTGGAACATGGGAGAAAAGGCGATGATAGATGTTACAAGGCTGTTTTTTTTGATAACAATTTTTTTGGAAATTCATTGTGAAAAATCTCGAAATTAGAAAAAGGACCACACAAACATGACGACACAATCTACTCTACACTACACTGCTCCACATAATGATAGCCTCACCCTTGAATTTTCGAAAAATTTCAAGTTTCAAAAAAGCTTCCTTGTGTAAAATGTTCCCATAGCAAACACTTAACTGTACTATATTTCGAATTTGAGATTGCAAAATCATCGGAGAAAAAATATGGAAAATTTCCAAAAAAAAGTCACTTTTCTAATCCACAATATGATAGCCTCACTTGCTGAAATCGGTAAAAACACGGGTTTCATGGCCGATTTTGATTTTTTTGAATCTCAAATTTGAAATATGGTACAGTTTAGTTTGCTATGGAAACATTTTACACAAGGAAGCTTTTTTTGAAATTGTTCGATTTTTCGAAAATTCAAGGATGAGGCTTTCATTGTGTGGACCAGTGTACAATACTACTTATCAGTATGTGATACTGTAGGCAACAAGCACATGAAAACAACATTGAAAGCGTATAACCTTCTGTGGTGGCCACTTTTTGGTAAACCGATTTTCTGACAAACGACGTGTGTCCGAATCCAGTGTCAATATATTCTGAACAATCATAGAGGTACAATATGTGGGAAAATGGAGAAGAGAAAAATCACACATAGGGGTAACTGTTTCGCATTCAATCAATATGAAAATCTAAAACAACTCACGATATGGTGGTTTCATTGAGCAAAACAGACGAACGGGAAGGACTCCAAAGTGTGTTTCGGCGGCTTCGAAAAGTGTCGCAACGATTTTCGCCAACGCCTGTTCGCCACCAATCGAGGAGAGTCGATGATAGTCGGCGAATAGGAAACTGACAGGCATACTTGCATTGTCGTCAGTGTTCATAGGAGCGTGAAGGGTTAGAATATCGTAGATAAGTTTGAGACGACTGAATGCTCTGGCAAAGAAGTTGGCCATCTGGAATGGGACTGAGTGTTTAGGAGTATTCGACGTTCGAAAATCGCTGCTTTTCGGTAAGAAATTTATCGAATGTTACTAAGAAAGAAGTGTTCTTTCATTTAAAATCATCAACTTCTTCAATCGAAAAAACGTTGAATATAATTATATTCACTAGTAACACACGTAAAATTTGTTTAACTTGAACGTTAGAAATACGTTTCACAAATTTTAGAAGAAATTTGACTGGATTACACATCTAATGTGTTCCGCAATGATGTTGACCATCTTTAGCTCGGTTTCCTTGCTTAAACAGTACTACTCAGTTTCAATCGTTACAATCTGGGTATTGTGGTCTTTGTTTTCCATTCGAAATGTTTCCTGATGAGAATGATTAAAAATTCAGCTAACAAGATATCTGGGAGTACTCGGTATGAATTGATCACTTTGTTGGAGAGCAGAGGTGAAGTTTAATTCATGATTATTATAAGATCTCGTGTTGTCGATTACATTTTGGCTTCATTCATGAAAAATTAGCCAATTTCATTATCTTTTTTCTGGGATTTTTGTTTCACCGTCTAAGATACGTTTCACAGAAAATACTTTAAAAATAATACTGAAAAGTCAGAAGTTGTAATTCGGAATAATTTTACATTACGAATTTGGATTGAAAAACCATTTGATGATCCCTTTCGTTGAAAGTGAATTCTCAACAACAAAAAAACTCACATCCATCGACGTATACCATCCTCGTCGATCACCGTAATAAACAACAACAATTGTGACTAGAATTCCAATAAATATAGTAGCCGTAACAATCCAAGTGATGAGATATGCATATAAAGAACGGGTTAGTGCAATGAGCATCGTTATCGTCAACGAAAACCATCCCAATGCGAGGAAAATCGAGAAAAATAGCGAGAACGATAGGCTGAAAACAAATGTAGTAGAAACATCAGGGTCTATGAACACTTACTTCAGCGAAGCTCCATCGAGCCAGTCTCTTGAAAAACTATGCATCGCTTCTTTGAGCTTGGCGAGAAGAGCTGACTTTCCAGATCCCCATTTTGCGTATAAACCGATTGTCAAAGGGAGTGATAAAGATGGCTCACAAACTAAAAATGAAACGTTTTCAAAAAATAATGAAAGCTTATGAAAGACTTACCAATATCGGCCAGAACATTGGAATACACATCATAACCCATAACAGTATCCATTTTGTCCTCAGCATCGATGGGTCCGAAAATCAAGCTCAAAATCGGTTGTGGGTTGGCTAAATCGATGGAATATGGGGTTTGTCCAAGTTTGTTAGGTCGGTAGAGTAGTCGAGAATCCGATGGATTTGCTGGAATTTCAGCATGATTTTATACAATTTGAGGATTTTAGCATGGTTTAAAACCAGTTCCATATCGAAAACTTTCTGCGTCAAAGGAAAACTCACATAACAATGCTTGTGTTAACCTCCTACTTCTTGCTCTCAACGCCAAATGCAACGCATTATCACCACAGTTATCAGTGGCCGCCAATTTCGCACCGCTGTTCAACAAATATGTGCAAAGATGAACGTGTCGACATTTTGCGGCGCGAAGAAGTGCCGTTTCACCATCTTTATTTTTGAGTTCGAGGTTCGGTTTTTTGTCAAGAATGATGTAGGCGATGTCGGTGAAGGATTTGTCAATGGCGAGATGGAGGGCGGTTCGACCTTCCGAGTCTTGTGAATCGACATCGGCGTGATTTTCGAGAAGAAGGCGAACGATGGCCGCGTTACCACTTCGAACCGCTGATAGAAGAATCCAGTTTCCGAATCTGCAAAAATATTTATTGAGGATTTCAAATCAAGATGAGGATAATACCTCAGAAAACTGTAAAACCTACATATTATTATAAATGTGAAACTTGGAGAATGCAAAGAAAAAGAGTCTATTTTAAATCTAATTATTTCTCAATTACGTGAAATTTGATTTAATCTATTATTCTGTTAACATGTTATTGTTCAACATTGATTTTTTTTTTTGATTTTTCTACATTTTTCACAGAAAATACAAGGTATTGAATTTTTTGATTGTCGAGAATCATTGATGTTTTTTCTTGATTTATCATGATTGATTTCATGAAAAACTTCATGATTCATGAAAAACTTCAAAAAACTCATTTCAAAACGTTTGTTTGTAAAACTAACATAATTTGTTGTTTTTTCTTGATTTTTTATGTAAAACTTCAAAACACTCATTTTTTTAACGTAACTTATTTTGATTTTTTTTCGCTTTTTTAACACTAAAAAGTCAAAACTCACTTATCACACTGATTAACATATGCTTTTGACAAGATCAACGATTCACAAATGTCCGAATAACCATCTCTAGCGGCCATTCCTAGCGCACTTAACCCATTCGTATCAACAACATTGATATTTGGATCACGAGTCAGTAACAGATCAACCACCGGAAGGTAATTTCCTCGTGCTGCTAACATTAGAGCCGTACATGAGTACTGAAATTCCACATCGATTCATCAATATAATATATTAGCTCAGAGTTTACTCACCATTCCAACCGCATCCAATTGTGCTCCAGCGTTTAGCAACAGTTGTACAACGGGTAAGTGCCCTTTTCGAGCGGCCCATAGCAACGCCGTACTGCCGAATTTGTCGCACGAATTCACTTGACAATCAGCCGCTATCAGAACTTCGACAATTTGTGTGAAGCCGCGACCCGATGCGATGATTAATGGTGTTAAACTATCTTCTTCGCCAACAATATTTACATGTGCCTAGAAAAATTACGTTTATGAGAAAAAGGGTGTGTCGAAAAACCTATTTTACTCAAATTTTAATTTGTAATACAACATTTTTTCCCCTAAAAGCATGATTGTATTTTTGAAAAGTAAAAAGTTCAACATTTTGTAGGCAGAAGTCTATTTAAAAAAAAACGTATTTAGAAAACAAATTCAGAGGGATTCTGATTAGTTGTTTTTTGTTGTATAAAACGAGTTCATTTCGAACAGCAAATATATTTTCAAAAGTTGACTCCATTAAATTCAATTTCAAACACAAGAAATATTTGGAGCTTAGAAGTGAACCATCTCAAATTATTTACCCATTTTTTAAAACTTATTTTTGCTTACGAAGATAAGAAAATAAACTCACTTTATATCTTAACAACAATTCAACAATGTCTAATCGGTTCTTATAAGCGGCCCACATGAACGAGCTCCAACCCATTAAATCAGGCTGATCAACAGTTGCACCATTATCCAGTAACATCCGCGCAATTTCACAATGTCCACCATGGGCTGCATTCAGCAACGGGCTCCATCCTTCATTATCAGTTTCGTCAATCGAATCCGGATCCAAATCAATAAGAATTTTGGCTACTTTCACATTTCCCACCCTACTTGCGACTATCAGCAATCCTTCGCCAGTCTAAATATTCATCCATTTTTCAATGAAATGTGATACAAAATGACTTACCGCATTTCTGAAACTCGATAATTCGGCACTGATTGGACAATTTAATTCGGAAATTCCTTGCTCGACCTGGAACGAGAGAAATAGGTGTCGAGTTTCAAGTAGGTAAATATTTGATCGTGCTAACGCAACTTGTTGGCAACTTTCCCAACTAAATGATCAATGAGATAAATAAGTAGGCTTGTTTATTTGATCAGAGATAGGCAGTTCTAGGAATTCTCGATTTTAACTACTATTGCCATGAGATTGTTGTACTCGGAAAAAATTTCAATTTTCTAGAATAAATTGCTAGTTTTCGATGTGATTGATGCATTTCGGGCTGAGAATGTCGAAATTTTGTGTTTGAGAAAAGAATCGAACTAGCTTTACTTGTTTTCAATGAATTAAAAGGTGAACTAGAAAATATAGAACTTTTGTAAACTTTCTTAAATACATATTTTCGACTTTTTTCTTCCCCTTCCATTGAAATTTAGAGTGAATGGTTAATTGGCAAAATCAGCACAATTTTCATCGAGAAAAAAACTTGAAGCAATATTATTTTTATACTAAAAATCCAGAAATTTGAGGTTTCTTTCGAAGTGAACTTTTTTCACACGGACAATAAATCTCTGGTTCAGAAAAATCTGAACTTTGACCAAAATCGTTGACTGGGTGAAAAAAAAACTCAGAAGACGTCATTGGTTCAGGTTACGAAACCGCATTTTTTATTATCGGGTTGAATTTCTAGTTTTTTTTGAAAAATGATGAAATCTCAAATTTTTAGTGTTTTTCCGGATGACGGAAACTTCTTAATTAAAAATAACGGTTGGTTTCCATTAAAATCCGTGATAATTTTCAATTTTTCGTTAATTTTCGGAACGGACCAATTTTTATAGCAAAATTTGAATTTTATTTTAGAAACTATAAATCTTCGATCTCTTGGCTTCATTTTTCACACATTTGTCTTTTTTTTCTGAATTTAAAAAATGTTGACTGGCATTTTTGCAGGCCAAGAACTGGATAATCTCTTCCTTTTTAGTATTAATTTCGATTTCTATTCATTTATAATATTCTACGTTTATATTTATTCAAAAAACGTTCATTTTTCTCACCCAAAAATTTGCATAAACCCGTTATCTTTCGAAATCAATATTCCGTTTTTTTGCCCTCCCAGGTCAACGAAAAAACAAAATAAACAAATTGCTCACCTTTTCAAATAGTTCGGCAATCTGTACACTGTTCATAGTAACCGGCAGTGCACTGGCGACAGCGAATGCACTCGTCGCCGCCTCTTGCCACGGTCTTCTCAGTTGCGAATGGCCCACCATTTTCTTTCCCCCGCGCTTGCTGTCTTTTTCTCTCGCCGCTCTCCTGTCTTTTCAGCTTCTTCCTTCTTTTCTATGACTTCTCAGCCGTCTCTCATGAGCTGCGATTTGAGTTGTAGTTGTATATCCAAGGGCGAGTGATGAGAAAATATTCCTTTTTTTTGGCCGCGAGTAGTAGAACGAAGAGGAGACGGAGAAGAGGAAGACCACAACTTCTCTACACCAATAATACAACCAGCTGCTTGGTGTATTCCTAAAAATTTCACGTTTTTTAAAGGTTTGTTGGTCGGTCAGATGGTCAAATTGAGAGAAAATGAGAAGTGAGAGGTTTTGTTCGGAATTTCAGTCTAGATTATTTCATAAATTATATCTGATTTAGGAACCTAAGGTGACTCCTGAACCTGGACTCCTATATTGGACAAGGTTTGAAAAAAATGGGCCTAAATATTCAAAAAACATCCGAAATCGGTTTAAAGCTTTTCGAAAGTTGGAATGAATCGGATAGCAGCCTTTTTTTAAGGAAATTTTCTAAACTACTGGTTTTTATTGAATTTCAGTTGACAAAAAATACCTTTTCACGTGAACTTCGAACACTCAACTCTGGTGGAAAATACCCGATTTGGAAAAAATTCTGAATGTAGTTCGATTTATCTTTCCGGTTGTCCAAATTCGTTTCAGCAACTAAAGTTTGAGGCCTTATTTATCCAGTTTAGAGTATGTCGAAATATGAAATAGGACCACTTGGTACTTGGAAAATGAAAAAAAAATCTTGCCGGAATTTAGGCTGTGGAGCTCTTTAAAAAATATCGAAAAAATGGGCTAGTCTGAGAAAATTACTTTTCTAAAAACAAGGAAAACCAGTGTTTCACTAATGTGTCCGCATTTTGAAATAAATATTAATATTTTATGAGAATCAATTAATGATTCGTATTGGTTCAAATCAAATACTTTAGTCAAAAAATCAAATAGAACCAGTCTGAAAAATGCAGTAGTCCGAATTTTATCTGAAAATTAACCTTTGAGAATTGTTAAAATTTCTCTTTCGATGCCTCTCTGAGATTTTTGATCAAAATACTTTACAAAAACAATTAAAAACGTATATTTTTTGAACATATTAAAATCGAAGAAACTGATCGTTTTTAATAAAGTGTTCCGATTTTCATTTATTTTGCTTGAAAGGGTGACATTTTTTCGAAGAAACAAAACTTTTGAAATTGAAGTTTCCTTTTTGAAATTGACCAAATTTTTGTTTTTGTTGTCAAAAGTTCAATCGCTATAATGCGATTACTGATTCAACATTCAGCATAGAATATTCTAAGAATCAGGATTTTTCATATGACTTCAAATCGGTAATGATTCTGATGAAAAAATAATCTGAAAATTCCGTTTGCACCAAAAATTGTCATTATCAATCGAGCGCGTGTGAACTTTGAAAAAATTTACATATCAGCTTAAAAATTCACGTATATGATTATTATGTTGAATGTGGGAATCTTCTATTTTTGGTAACGTAATCTACATAACAAAAGGTGTCCGAAATAATGCTTCAGAAAAGAACATTTCAACACTAGAAATTTATGGTAGTAATAAAAACCTGAATCGTATAAATGATAGGTTGTTCGTGGATCTCTGCGACTAGGTTACTGTAATTTTATTTTTCTTATTTACTTGAAAAAAAATATAAAACAGAAGTTTTCACTTAAAAATTACAACACACCCAGATTTTGAAAGGTGTTTCACAATTAGGGTTTGGTATGCATGCTTTAAAACATGGAAATTTTTATTTATCCGTTTAAGAATGAATTATATGAACCAAATCTCAATCGCTACGGGTCCTATGATCTATAGCTGATATTTTCATTGAAACGAAAAGTTTCGAACTATATTTACTGTCAATAAGGAAATTTTCAAAAAATATTTGGCATTTAATTACTGTAATTACATCTAATTTTAAAAAATGACCTATAATCAAGTACTGAAATTTTATCAAAAAGAAATTATCGATTTAAACGCGCTCTTTAAAAAATAATGGGGAAAAAATGAAATACTAAACCCATAAAGGAAATTGAAAAAAAATAGACTATCCATCCAGCCCACAAAAAAACAACCCTTTTCCATAAATAAAAGAGGGTCTAATTAACCCGTCTGGAATCGAATTCATATTTTTTCTTCTAGTTGTTCAAGTCAAAACCATGAGATAAAGAGAAATAATGAGAAGAAAAGAATGAGTATTACTACAACATTCTGTGTTTTTTCGCCGATTTTTTGTTGAAATGAGTGAGAAGGACGCGGCTATGCTCAAGTATGTATATTTGTCAAGATTCAATTTCCAAAAAAAAGACGAAGAGAAGAGGCAAAAATCAATGATGCAAATATCATGATAGGTGAATTTGCATAAACACAGTCCGAAATGTGGTTATGAAACCAATGAAAAATGTGAACATATGGATGAAATAAAAAACGTCGAAATGAGAAAAGAAGCGACTATTTATTATGCGACGAGGAGCACCACCACGAAAAAATGACCTTCTTCTGATGAATAATGACGTTTTGGTGCCAGGAAAAAAGACGAATTAATTAGAAAAAATTAATTAGCGGAAACTACTAGATTCAGTAAACGCGCTCCAGGAAAATATGTTTCTATGAACTGGATTATGAAAATTTCAATGTGAAAAGGCACCAGACTTTTAAAAATGAAACATTTCTACAAAGTTTTTCGGTTTTGAAAAAAAATCATTCAAGCCAAACTATAATGAAGTAAATTGGAGCTACATGAAAACTGGTAATTCGGATATTAGGCAAAATTACGGTATTAAAATATTCTGTTCGTAGAATTATTCGCGCAACAATTTCAAGATAAAAACCAATTTTTTGGTTCTGGGGCTGAAACTAAAAATTTAATCGAAATTTCGAACTTGGAAGCAAACATTCGACATTAAATTTTGTCAATTTTGAAGAAAAACTGGAAGTCTTAACTGCCAAAAGTTCAGATATCAAATTTAGTGGCTAAATGCGTAGAAATTTGTGTTAAAAACTACATATCGGTTACTGCCCCTATAGTTCAAAAACACAAGGTCAACATTATATTCTCAATTTTTTGGGAAGATACAACATGGTTCTCAAAAGATGTTCTAAAAACACCAGCTCAACAAATGTAATTATATACTTGTTCAGTGAAGCGTGAAAGGTAGCTGATATTTTTTCGACAATGCATCATAACTAAATTTTAAAGCAAAGTTAAAACTTGAAAAACATAAAGATCAGAAAATAAAATATGCTGCTTCAATGATAAAAAAATAGATATCAATATATAAGTGATGTCTCTGACAGAAAAAGAGTGCAACAGTTATCAATGAAAAAAAATTGATAAGGGACAACAAAACTAATAACCTGACATCGAGACAGTGTGAAAAGATTGCCTAAGTGGAAAAACCACTGAAAATGTCTAGTTGTCTTCTTTTTTTCTCAAAATAAATAACTTTATTATTTGGATAATTTAAAAGGCACAAGAAAACCAAGATACTTACTCAAAAAAGAGAAAAAACCGTATCTATATTTATAATTCCTCTCCAGTTCTGTCAATCTTCATGAGTTCGACGTCGAATTTGAGGACAGCATTGGCTGGGATCTTTGGTGGGGCTCCACGTTCTCCGTAACCAAGGTGTGGTGGGATGGTGAGGATACGACGTTCTCCTACGCACATGTTCAATAATCCTTGATCCCATCCTTTAATAACCTGAAACTTTCTTATTGTGATTGGTAAAAAGGCAAATTTTTTGAAAGAGCTGTGAAATAATTTTTATCAGCTACACGATATACGTTCTGAACAAAGATGTGAAAACTGTCTTTTTATCTAGTTTTTTTTTTGAAAAGCTTATAGATTGAATCGTTCATTTCTACTTTGTTCAATCTGAAAAGTTAGTCCTACAACCTTAGTTGGACGATGATTTTTTAACTTTTGGTATCAATCATGGCTGAACTTTGATTTTTTGACTTCGCAGAAACAAATGCCTACACTCTTGCAGCGATTTTTGAAACTGATCCACAGGTATTTGTCCCGACAAGAACATGACATACATAATTGTCAGAATTGGAGAAACTGCAAACTTTATTTTTTTGAAAGTTTTCCGCAATTTAGCAAAACAAAAGTCCAAAGATTTCAGCTTGTAAATGAACAAAGCTTGATTTTTCTTGAGACTACAATTCGGATTCTATTATTGAAAACTTTAGTTGAAATATTTAGCAGTCTAAAACTTTTAAGACTAATATTTTTAAAACTCTAATCTTCAAATAAGCTTGAATTTAGCAAAATAAAACTCCAACTCAGCTATTCTTATCATTCCAGCTGAACATTTTTCCTTGACAACACTTTCTCGTGTATCAATCAATCATCATTCTCCCGAAAAACACATACCATTCCTTGTCCAAGTGTGAAAGTGAATTCCTGGTTTCTTGTTCTACTCGAATCGAATTCGGTGCCATCGAGAAGTGTGCCAGTGTAGTGCATGTGAAGTTGATCGCCTTTTCTCGACTTCTGCTCACAATTCTCGGCACGTTTCTTGATGCCAATTTGGAGTTTGTCAATCGTCTTCTCATCAGCGGCAAATGCGGCTACGGCCAAAAACGCGAAAACGGCGACAAGAGTGAGCGAATTCATCCTGTAAGAAATGCACACTGTACAGTGTTAAAGAAAATCGGAACAATGAATAATTCACGAAGAAAACGATTGAACCATAAAAACTACATAAACATAAATAAGCTGACGTGGCATAACGCAGAGCTAGCAACGAAAAAACACCAAACGGAGAAAAAGTTGAGAGGGGGAGAAGAAAAAACAAGAGAGAAAGATGCTAGTCACCTATTCTATTGACGCGTTTGAAGTAATTTTGTGAGGTCGAAGAAAGTGATAAGAGGAATTAATGTCGATTAGGAAAACAAAAAGATTAGAACACGTTCCATAGTTTTGAACAAGATTATTTTTTTACGCCAAACATTGGGGGTAAAGAGTTTAACAAAAAAAAAAAACGTTTTTTAAAAGTGGGAACTAAAATCATATATTTCAGAAATGTAGGGGAACAACTGGAAAAAATGATCATGATAAAAATCAAAGTTTGTCATTTTTAACAAAACAAAAAAAAATATAAATTACTTTTGATTGATAAAAGTTGATTTTTGAAATTAAAAATGAACCCCAACGTTGGAATTCGAAAAAACCTAAGCTTTAACGTGTTGAGTAAAACATTGCAACTTTTCTGAATTGAACTTCGTCACAACTTTCACGAAATATATGATTCAGAAACCGAATTCTGAAAGGCAACAACCGTAACATCAGCGGTGACGTAAAGCCAAATCAGATTTAGTCGAGCCTGGATTTTTGACAAAAATGGTTTTTTTTCAGAAAAATTACATTTTTCACACATCTTTTGAAAAAAAAACTTTTTCGATAATTTCATGGAAAAATTTGTTTTTTTGATCAGAAGTGAAAATTTGAAAAACCTGTAGAACCAAGTAGGGCCAAGATTATTTAAAAAAAAAAACAAGTCCACAATCTAGGGGTCCTCAAATTGATCTCACTCTTTATTTTTGTACATGAAGCTTCTAAATTCCACGTGGGAAAATTTACTTTTTTCGAACTTGCCACTCTTCCTCATTTCACATTTAATCCGAAAAGTACTCAAAACCATTTTTTTGTGGCACCGCCCATTTTCACTTTCCAAAAATAAGAAAAGAAACTACGCATCGAATACATGTTTTTTCTTACTTTTTGACATGAAACTATTATTCATCTCGCTTTTATTTTCGGTAAAAGTGAAAAGCATCGAATTCAAGTAAGTATGGTTGTTTTCTGGAAATGGAATTTGAAAAGTTTACAGAATTTTTGAAGACCTGCTACAAGTGAGAAGTCAAAACGGACTATTTTTTCCTTTATGTTCAAGCTCGTTCGAGCAAAAATATGGTGAACAAGCATGTGCGCACGTCTCATCAGTGTATTCTGGGTACAATGTTCAACCTCTAGATCAATACACTTATTCGATCGGTTGTACTGCTAACATCTGTTTCTCTTTTTTGTCATCGTTTTGCAAGGATGGCATCAAAATATACTGTTCAACAAGTTGTAAGACTTCAAAAGCGTTTTTTCCAAACTTATTTGATTTTTAGTGTGTGCAAGTGGAAGTTATCAAATTGGCAGTAACAAATGTATTACCTACTCAACAACTGCTGCAAATGATTTCTCTGACGCTCAATCAAAATGTAATCTGATAACATCGCTGAAATTGTCCGAAATGGAGACACTAGCTGAAATACTACCCGAGACAGGTCATTTTTCAAATTGTTTTTTTGGTTAAATATTTACTTTTCCAAAATGACACACCCTGTCACTGTTCTGACTCACTAATGGTAACTGAATAACAACTTGGGTGTCGATTCGAGAATGGAGTTGAATCTTGAAAAACAAGGAACTAACTTTCTGATAGAGATTAGGTGAAGTTCAATTTGAAAATATCTAAAAATATATGACTTTTGAGCTTTTCTTTAACCATACTTTATCACAATATTTTTATAAAAACGAACAAAATTAAGTCCCTTGTCCCTTTTAAAGTTCTAGTTTTCTAGATACCCCGTTCTATACGTCAGCTCTTCGAAAAGGATCAAAATGGGAATGGCCTAATGGTGAAACTATGAATAGTATCGAAATTTCGGGTGATGGAAGATGTCTGGCAGTGGTTCGTGGTGCATTAAAAGCGATCGACTGCGAACAAGCAGCTTACTACATTTGTGAACACGGGCGGGAGTGTATACAAAAATTAACATATTCTGGAATCACTAATACAAGTTCCACAGGAAAGAAATGTCTCAACTGGAACGATCCCACAATTTTGTTTAAAAATAATGGCGGTGTTGAGATATTTGAAGCTCACAACTATTGCAGATTCGTGAAGTAAGAAAAAATAATTTTCTGTTAAATTTTATAAATTTTCAGCAATTCTACTACACCAATGTGTTATACAAAACCTACCCAGATTGATAGTTGCCAACTTCCAAACTGTCCAGAAAGTCTAAACGACGCAATACACAAGCAGACAGGTGAAAAAACAGAAAAAAGAAAAGAAAATGTGAAACGCTAAATTGTATGCGAGTGAAATTAGCGGAGTGTCGTTGAAATGTGTGAAGAAGTCCTAGATAATTTTTTATCGAATTGTGTAAAAAACGTGGGGACTAGAAAACAATTTCATTGTTTGCGCATTGTTTACCAAAAAATTATCTACAAAATAAGTAGCTAAACTTTAGATCCAACATGCTCGTCTACATCATTTTCATGTGACAATGACAGCAAATGCATATCAGAGAAGTTCAAATGTGACTATGAGGTGGATTGTTCAGACGGTTCAGATGAACAGAATTGCGAAGATTATCTTCAATACTATGAACTTGTTGGTGCATACCGTCTCGCCGACAATATCATCGAAGTTTGGACTTTCATCCCACATGTTCAAGGATGTGCAAGAAAGTGTCGAGAGAGCCTATTGATGTGTGAAGCCTTTTCATATGAGCCAAAAACTCAAACATGTCTTCTAACGGATACTTCAGCAACTCATTCAAGTCTAGCACAAAGGATCACTTCATTATACTATCGAAGAAGATTCTCATCAAGTTGCTTAGCCAAACTATTTGAAACCGGATATTTGTTTTTACAGAAGATGTTACCTTTGAAACAGTGTCAAATGTCCTCTACGCAATAAAATCTTCCAAAAAAGGTCATGTTTGTGACGAGAACTTCAGTCGAGACAAGTTATCATCAATCTGTCGAATTCTAGGCTTCGGGTATGTTCCGCAGAAAAACAATATTAATTTATTAAAACCACAAAAATATGCCTCAAATTCATCATAACAATTCACAGTACTCGTTTCATCTTAATTTTTAATAATATTCCCATCTCCCTTCAATTCTATTCATTTTCCTTCGTGATCGATTCAAGAATCTCTCTCTGAAGTTGAAGAATTCCAATCTTCTTCATCAATAGCTCCATATTTTTTCGAAGATAATCATCTTTTTGTGGGAATCGGCATTCTGGCGGTGTATGGGCGACATGTGCGAATCGTAATTTAGATGGTTCAATCGTGTCGAGACCAGTGAAAAAGTTCACAATTACATTCGAGTTGTGAGCATTGTAAAATGTGAACTCGCCGATAAACTCTTCTTGGCCTTTGAATTCTCGTGTGATTGCCATGTTTGGGTGTCGCTGGAACAAAAAAACGAGAAATGATAACCACGTGGACATTTTGAGTTTTTTTTTTGCGAAATTCACCTAAATTAATTCACCTTAATTTTCTGTCAATCCACGTTTCAAAATTAATTTCCAAAAAAAAAATATAATAATTTCACCCTCTCTCAACAACTCACCCAATAAATTGTTTTATAGAGATTCGATTTATACGCCACCTGCACATCAATTCGATGCGAGTTCGGCACAGCAGGTTGCACCAATGGCGTCACCAACGACTCATGAAGTTGATGGTGACATGCGGCTGCGGAGAATCGGCGACCGCCTGACGACGACGCAGCAACCCGTCGACCGCTTCCGGACGTCGACGTCGATGTCGATGACGTCGTCGATTTTCCCCATCTTGGCTCCTCCTCGATCGACCTGGAATTTATCTTGCTTACGAGAACCAAACTGCACGTCAACGATAATGTCGACATGTCGAGCAATACGGTAGGTATTGGAGAGAGAGGGACAGGTACTGTACCTTCTAGAATAGTTATGGTATCGTCGTTCATCGAAATGTATCATTTATTTTATTAGAAATATACCGTTTTGTTGGAATTGATGTGAGATAAAGGGTAGAATGATGTGGTACGTGAAATGATGTCACGCGAAAAAATGATATGGGTTAGACTTTTTGGTGGCCGAATTCGGACAGCCGTTCACAGAAAAAACATATCAGGCAGCCAAACCTCATGAATGTCGCCTACTGGTAAGATTCATTGATCAAGTTGTTTCAGTTCAGTTCGTCATTTTCATAGCTTCTGATTAGACGAATTTTTTTCAAGTGTTGTTTTAATGTAGAATAAGCCTACTTTTACTCTAGTGAAAATATTACAATTGAAAGAGATTTTTCATATTTTCAGAGATACTTTCGAGGTTGTTTTTTTAAATCTTCGAGCGGAGAACATACATGATATTGATGAACATAAAAGATCTATCGAATGAAATACAGTACCGCTCATTAAGATATACAATTTCACATTTCTTACTGAAACTGAAACTCTGCTCAAAATTGTTCAATCGACGCCAAAATTATTTATGGGTTTTAAGGGTCGTCTACAATGCTATAAAATTTTCTGATTTTGATTTGAAGCAGCAAACGTTGTTTAATCACGTGAAAAGTTCTTTTCGTATTTGTATATATCAATGAGCGGTACTGTAGGTCTCTTTCCAATTTCAGTTTACGGTCTCATTTGATTCCCTCATAAACCTGAAGTATTTTTAATCAAAAATCTAACTAATTTTCAAAATAGGGGTCCCGATTTTTGTCCTATGGGCCCTAACACAAAAATAGGGATCCGATTCATCTCATTACAAAATGTTTGTTTTCCAAGAGTTTGCCAATTTTTATCACAATTTATCACAGATTTTGTTCACACAAAGATCAATTTTTTGAGACCATTATTTTAGCCCAGAAATTCATCTCCGTATATTTTTTAGCATATGAAATCATAGTTAATGGCCAAGATTTTCAGTTTCAAATTCCGTTTTTACCCCCCTTTCCTATCTATATTTTTTCGCAGATGCTCAGGTTGTCCTGAATCCTCTTGCAACACCGGAAAATGCATCAAAACTTCTCAACTATGCGATGGTATTAATGATTGTCCTAATCGAGATGATGAATCTGATTGTAAAGGTAAACAATTCACAAATCCCATAGTTCACCACTCTCATATATTCACACATTTCAGCTTCCTCCTTCCGTTTTGTCAATGGTTCAGACAATAGTGGATATGTAGAAGTGATGTTTCGTAGTAAATGGGAACCAGTGTGTGCTGATGATTTGACGCATGTAAATGAGATTTGTGAAACGATGCGTCTCGGGTAATCGTCTCTGATGATTCTTTTTGCAACCTTACCATTTTTTAGAAACTCCGGAACCATGCGTTCATCTAGCATCACCCCAACATCCGCTTGGAGCATCGATTGCGATACAGAATGTCAAATCTCGCGAGTTCCCCAGTGCTCCAAACAAGCCAGAATTGCATGCTCCTCATCTTCAGAGTCATCTTCTTCATCATCTCAATGCGGTGTTCGTTATGTCGAGATTAATGCGAGAGATGCGGCACGAGCAAGAGTCGCGCGAGTTGTCGGTGGATTTGAGACTGTGGCAGGTGCGTTTCCATGGACAGCTGCGTTACGGATAAAACGGACGGGCGAGCATCAATGTGGAGCGTCGATTATAGATCAAACGCATTTGATAACAGCTGCACATTGTTTTGAGTAAGTCTAGAAAGGGAAAATATTTTTGAAATATTTTCATCATCCTTGGTAAAATAACAAAAACATTTTCAATGGGTTGAGCAAGCAAAGGTTTTTCAAATTTACATATTTTCAAAGTTATCCACTCAAAAACAAGAAAGTCTTATTTTATTAAAATATTTTCCCAAATTAGATGGATGATCTGTAACGGTGTTTTCCTTATCCAAATCTCAAAAAAAACACATACATTCCAGAGAAGACAAGCGGGTTGGCACATATCAAGTCATCGTCGGTGATTGGGATAACAATCGAACCGACGAAACTGAGCAAATTTTCGACGTCACACGTATCACTCTCTACCCAACATACAACGACATCTTTGCTCATGATATCGCTATCATCGAAATCTCCGAGCCGGGTATTGTCTTTGATGTGTATTCTCAACCGATATGCCTGCCATCTCGTGATTTTGTATACACACCGGGGAGACAATGTGTTGTCTCAGGATGGGGAAGTATGGGATTGCGTAAGTTTGAAATAATTTCTTAATTAGATATCTTTTAACTGAAAATCTAGTTTATCTGGATCAGGTTAATAAAAGCTGAACTATTCAAACTATTATTACTAGGACTGAGCACGATGATTTGACGCTGTCATCTGATATGAAGATAGTGCTGAAAAATAGAGAATAAAGGCTCTTTGATCTAGAAAACTTGTGGGTCTAAGAGTTCGAAAAATGATATCAACCGTATTTGTTGCTTAGTTTTGTTGAAGCACTACTATGATCATACTTGTTTTCAATCCCGTGTTAATATTGTCTAGGTACTGTAGCGAGAGATCGAAGGGCTTGAACAACATATTTGTTTTTCTCCCAATAAGTTTGAATGCTGCCATCAATCAAAGATCGTCAAAATTTTGAAAAACTAATAAAAATTGTGAAACGTATTTTTCTCTTGTTCGGAAAAATGTTACTGTTTATAAAAATTTATATGTTTTT
This sequence comes from Caenorhabditis sp. 38 MB-2015, assembly GCA_900536415.3. NCBI lineage: Eukaryota > Metazoa > Nematoda > Chromadorea > Rhabditida > Rhabditidae > Caenorhabditis > Caenorhabditis quiockensis. Next base: position 25,868 of record LR551515.1, read on the forward strand.
CACAATTTTGAAGACTGTTTCCAAATTTTTTAAATACTATTTTTCAAATTAATACGGCTACCATTGGAACCAAAGATACCATGTTTATTAGTCTCTCAATGTAAAAATTATATTAATATAAATTTTTTCAGTCTATAAATAACTTATGTGAAACTACAGGAAGTGGATGACATAATTTTGAACACGGTGATTTAACGCTGCCCTCTGATACAGAGAGAGTGTTGAAAAATAGAGAATAAAGGCTCTTTGATCTACTAGAAAATTTGTGGGTCTAAGAATTCGAAAATTAATATCAAGCGTATTTGTTGAGTTAAGAATATAAATCATGTTAGATTATGTATTTAACGATTTTTGGCTCGGTTTCAATCAAATGTACCTTAATTTCCGTCGGTTTAAGCAGGTTTCTCAAAAACAAACCCTAGACAATTTTAAGAAACATGTAGATCACACGATACACGCTTTTTCTCTGCACTCTTTTCTGTATGGATTGGGAAAAATTTATTGGGTGCATACAAACCTTTCTCATGAACCCATATACAGCTGTTTTGTGCCTAGGTACTCTCGATTCTTGTATAGGCAAAAAGTTGAAATGAAATTCATGTTGTTATTTTGTTTCAGGATATGCTCAACGCCTTCAAGCCGCTCTCATCCCCATAATCGACCGTTCCGAATGTCTCAACTCTTCCCAAATCTACCATTCCATGTCCCGCTCAGCATTCTGTGCTGGCTACCTTTCCGGCGGTGTCGATTCCTGTCAAGGCGACTCAGGCGGTCCATTTGCCTGTCGTCGTGACGACGGTGTCTTCGTTCTTGCCGGGGTTATCAGTTGGGGTGATGGATGTGCTCAAAAGAAGCAGCCAGGAATATACACAATGGTGGCACCCTATCTAAGTTGGATTACACGGGTGATTCAACAAACATGAGATCTCTTTATTAATAGAAACAGTAGGACTTATTTACTCTCTTCATTTTGCTTTTGCACTTGCCGATTAAGATATTGTGTATGTAGTCTTGGAGTTCTCGCATATCCTGTAACAGGTCTAATCCCTCCTCCAGCGGCACCCTCCTTCAATTCCATATCCTTCATCTTCCTCTTCAAAATCGCCTTCTTTTCCTCGAGAATCTGCTTCAACTTTGCCTCTCTTGCCGCCGTATCTTGCTTCGAATCCGGATTAAACTGAAAACATATTTTATATTCAAAAATTCCTCTGCGCAATACCCTGATCCTCTTACCACAGCTTTTTTATTGACAACCAAACTACGGGCTCGTTTGTTAGTTCCAGTTGGTCGAGAGTATTTCAAAAGATAATTGAGACGATCCTTGGGGCTGAGGGAGAGTTCGAGCATGAGAATGACTTGCGCTTTTTGTCGTTTGTATTCTTGTTGGGTTTGGAAGATGGTTTCGTAGGTTCGGGTCATCATAGCGATTAGCAGATTGAACTGCATAATACTTACGAATAGCTCGAACATAATGAAAATTGCCTGGAAAATGTTTGTTCTATTGTACTAATTTTTTGTTTTTATTACTGATTGCAGATATTTGAATTTGATCCAGACAGGACTGTCTTGGTTCTTAGCAAGATATGGGTAGAATCTGCCCAGGTAGTTTACGTGCAAACTTTTCACTGCCTACTAGTCGTTGAATTCATCTGTAGTTCACCAACCACATGTACAACACAGATCTGTGATAGAGAAACCAAAATTCTGTAGATGAGCTGAATACTTTCCACAATTCTTCACAAAATTATATTAGCCGGAATTCAACCGCTGCCATTGGGTTTTTGTAGTTTTGACTTTCAGCATCAAAAATTTGAGGAACTAGAACTTTAGATAGGGAAAAGTTTGATTTTTAATTTTATTTGACCCGAAAAATCCGATTTTGATATCAAAATGAGTCAACAGTTCCGTTTAGACCAAAATAATATGCCATTGCTAATAGAGCGCATATTATCGATTGGAATTTGGCTATTTAACATGAAAGAGTTTTGGCAAGTACAAAAATTGCGATAACAACGTATACTATCTTCAAGACTTCTAATGTTGAAGATCAAAAGCTAACACTTCTTGCTAGAAGTCATAACAACGTTGAAACGTATAATATACCCGGCCAGTCAAATAATAAAATACAGAAGAGAGAATAAATGTATGACCTAGAGACCGGCACAGATTGTGCAACATTGCTCTGTTGAACTGGTGAAAAAACAATTGATTCGATAGAGCACTATTGCACGATTTGTGTCGGTTTCTATGCCATATATTTATTTTGTTTCTGTTTCTGTCTTTCATTTCTTGTTTCTATTTGACATTGCCTGCGAAATAGTTGAAACTGTAGTCTGCAAAATTGCGTCGTGAATTTTTTTGATTCTGCACACACCGAAAACTACGAACAATTGTGAGGATGTGTTGAAAACAATGAGAGAGAAAAGAAACAAACAGTTACAATAGAGCACACATGCCCCATCAAACAACACAAACAATCATTTTTGTTGTTGGTCTGTTTTTTCACTCCCATGATGAAATTCAAGGATGCCAGAAATCTGGGTGAGCGAATAATTTTAAGCGATTTTTACCCACCTTTCCGATCCAATTCATAGTGCTCGATGGGCACAATGCCAAATTCTTATACAAAATCGTAAACTCTCCAATTGTCAAGATAAAAGTTCGAACGAAAGCCTCCACAGGATTCTGGATCACATTGTCGAAAACCTCGGCATTCTTAATTATCACTGGTTCCATGTTTCGCAACGTCGCCTCATACGCCAATCTCTCCGTCGCACTTGTTGTATCCGTATGATTCTTGATAAGATTCTTGATTGTTGTCGCCTCTCTTTCACAAGACAAGAAAATCAATGAGAACGCTTGCGAGAATCCCATCAAGAAAATACCATAGATGAGTAAGAATCGGAAGATATCAGTGGCAATGATTGTGTAGACCATGAGAACGAAAGGACCGACAAAACGAATAACACGACAGTAGAACAAATAATGGATTGTGGTAAAGATCAAGGTGACGGTGACTAGTGTATTTTCAATGGTGAGGAGAACGGGGGAGAGATCACAAGCAAGGCGGACTGGCACCATGGCTAGGATCAGGAAATATGTGGTCTTGTAGATAATCTTGGCAGGGAAAGCTTTCAACACAGTGAACCACTTCTTCCTTCCAGCTCGTCGAATATCACGGAAATCAAGGCTCATCTGAACCACGATGCCCAAAATCACCAAGACCTCGAAGATCAATCGAACATACGAATTGATGAATGGCATATCCGGATCATTATAATTTCTCAAATGACATTGTGTCAATTTGGCTGACCATTGAACAACTCCATTCGAAGTGTTGATAAGAGGAATGGTTGGGGCGGCATTACCAACTTGATAGATGCCAGGAAACGGTTCGGAGTTTCGATTGATCCAACCTTCAGTACTCATTTCAGTGGAGTAGCCGTATGGACGGAGAGTGACAGCAGTGACGAAACAGATGTAGTAAAGGGTGAAGCTGACAAATGAGACGATCATACTGAAAAAAAACAAACTTTGTGAAGATGTACTATAAATAATTTTGAACTAATTTTTAACACAAATCACAGAAACTCCACACAACTAAAAGCAACAAAATCATTTTAGAAATAGATAAAATTCAAGATTAATCTTAAGCTGTTCCGACCCTGACTCAACTGATAACCCATAGATCTAATTTTGTGTTATTACTACGATACATACGAAGGTTCTATTTAAAGGTGGACTGCGAGATATATTCATGTTTCACCAAAAGGAAGTTTTCACTTCAAATTCACGTCAAAATAGTCTTGTTGAGCAGAAAAATCTGAAGAATTTACTGCGGGAGTGCCAAACAGTTCAAATAAAAAAATGTTGTTTTCATTGCTTGATAGGTTATGTGTGCTCTATTGAAACTGTCTGTTTCTTTTCTCCCTCTCGGTTCACAACACACTCTAATAACATTCGGTGTGTGCAGATTCAAACAATTTCACCCCGCATTTTTGCAGACCGCAGCCCATCTTTAATAGTCATTCAAAAATCGGTAACACGCACTTCTTGAAAAGAACCGCAACGCCGACACGCGACGCTAAAGTAAAACTGGCGCGAGAATGAAATTTGATTAGTTGACATTGAAAAAGTGTTCTGTTATTTTATAGAAAAAATATTGCTTTTTTTGAAACATGAGATGAGTTGAACACATCTCAAGTATTTTCAGCGATTTTTTGAACTAAAATAGAAAAAAAAAGCGGCTTGAATTTTGTTTTGAAACTTAAACTCGTAGATTGTTTATGAACTAAAAAAATAACGTGTTCAACCTACTCGACTCATTTTTAATGCAAAAAAGTGTATCAAAATTACGAGGGTGTATGAATTCTGAATTTATACACCCTCGTAACCAACCTACTCACTTTTTCTTGGCAAACGCCTCCCATTTGGCTTCCAACACCGTATCCAGCAAACCATCCAACAGTTCCAAGTGATCCACAGTTTGTCCATACACCACCAACGACAACGCCGACGCCTCATTCATCTCACCACTACCCTCATTGATAGTATCAATCTTTGCCAAAGGATAAGCTGTTGACGACGCATCACCATACGCCCAAACACTGTCGCCTTCAAGCTCCAGAATCTCGCGGAACATCTCCTTCTTCGCCAATTTGGCCGCCAATGTCAATGGGGAGAGTGATTGCTTGTTGACGAGTCGAAGACTTGCTCCACATTCCAGAGCGAGCTTGAACATTTGCATGTTCTCATGGATGACGCACATGTGAAGAACAGTGTTGCCATTGGTATCTTGCGCATTGGCATTGGCTTTGAAGGCAAGGAGAAGACGGAAGCAATCAGGTTGATTGAGACATGCAGCAAAGGAGAGCGGGTACTCGCCAAAATACATGTTTCTAAAAGTTACTTTGTTATAATGGTCAAAACTGTAACAACAAAATGGACCAATCACTTCTTCTGAACGGCTGGTGGTTTATTGGTAAGACCTTCTTAATTGTACTTGAAACGTACATGAACCTCTAACATATATCTTAAACAAAATGTTCCAATTTGGTCCATTTCAGGAACTGAAACTCTATGATTAAGATTTTCCAAATACAAACTTCCAAATATGAAATACAGAACTTCATCGTACCTTTTCAGATATATGTAAATGTTCATGTCGTAGAAAATAATAAAATTGTTTTGTTTCAAGATCAAAAAAAAGTGATATACGTTTCACGAATTTCATAAATTGTATGTAATGTGAGAAAATTTAATCCTTCAACATTTCGTTAAAAAATTTATCACATGGGATTCTGATTTACATTTCTCTATTTCCTAAACGGGTTGAAACTAAAATAAGATCAGCCTTTCAGTTGAACTTGTTCATCAGCTCGAGCCGGCTCGCTCACATTAGCAGGTAGGCAAGCTCAGCTGAACGAGTTGCTTGTTTTTGAGCAGTTCACCTAATGAGTTTGATGAGCTACTCAATTTCGCTGGTCTGTAAAATTCTGAATGAAACATTTTTAACTAATAAGATACGCCAGAGATGAGAGAATTAAGAACAATAAGAGATGTAGAGAAGCAGATGAGAAAGTGTTGGATAACAAGAGACACGTGAACACAAGATAATAAATTTTTGAGAGACGCAGACAAACGTACGAGAGAACAGGAACAGAGGTATAACTGGAAAATAAGAGACGCAGAGAAGCAAGTGTGAGAGTATTGAACAATGAGAGACGCAGAGAGAAGATATCGACGACAGGCGAGAGAGGTAGAAATTAGTTGAGAAACAGGGGACGAATCTATCACGTGATACACGGACACAGAAAAAAGATAATGAAAATATAAGATACGTAGAGAGTCACAAAGAGTATTAGAGAGTGTTAGACAATCAGAGACACACCAACGATACCAAAACCGTGGCCTAGGAGTCAATAGTTAGGTCTTAAAAATGGTTAAAATTTCAAATCCAAGTTAGCCATATCATCTCACTCACCCGGTATAGTTGGTCTTTTGCGAAAGTTCCACATATTCATGCTCCAATGAATCAGTTCTTGAATCCTTCTGATCATCAGCACAGAAGAATGCGCCAAAACATCTTGCATTCACATCCGCGCCCAACTTCAAAAACTTATAAGCCAACCTACAATCCTGATTGATGATCGCCTGATGCAAAGGGGTTAATCCATAGAAGTCTTCCGAGATATGGATATCATTCAAGAGTTTTGGATAAGTTTCAAGGATTTTCAAGACTAATGCGTTGTGAATCTCAGTGGCGTGAAGAAGACAACACCCAATGATGGTTTCACCCATACTTCCACGATCTTCGAGTTTCCATGCAATTTCACGATACTTCGACTCGTTCCGACCACCTTTCCCACCACCATCAAGGAGTTTTAGGGCTTTTTTGAGATCACCCACGTTTTCTCCTTCTTGGTTAAAGTCGTCGAGGACATTAGGACCACTTTTTCCTTTTCCTTTCTTTCGGGAGAATGCGCCAAGTCTCTCGTTTCTCTCCTGAAAAAAAACATTTTGTGTGTATTCTTTTAAAAATGGCTCCGCGAAATTTCGAAATCGGATGAACTGTTAAAAAATGTGTTGAAATTTTCAAACCACAGCTTTTGGGTATGATTTTTTGGTTCTATCCTAGTATAGAGGTCCCAAAATAACAAAGGAATAATTCTTCCGAATAGATGTAGTAAAAACTTCTGTTTAAAAATGAAAATTTTTCTTTCTTTTTTTAAAATTTGTTTTTGATTTCATTTTTTGAACGAATATTTACTTGAAAATAAATTTGTGGAGGTTGTTTTTTTTTGGGATCCCTATACTAGGAAATTTTCAGAAACAATATATTTTGGTTTGGCGATCATCATGGTGATGTTTATTTTAAACCAAAACGGATACCCAAGTTTTCACTCATTAATAATCAATGATTCTGCGGGCGGGAACAATAACTTGCAAGCATGCCTGATATCTGACTCAATCAGTGGACTCTTAGCTCTTCCGAGCACTGATTATCAAGACCCCGTGCCAATAGGTACACCCCTTATAATCCCGAAATGAAAAATGGTAGCCCAATCGCAAGATTGGTGACTACTGTTTCCCAGGCTCACCCCAGTTCCAAAATACTCACCCAGTCTTCTTAAAAAAAATGAAATAGTGTTAGAAATTTCTTTTTTGGTGCTAAAAAAACTCATCATAATATTCTCAATACCCAAATACCCCTTTTCTGAAAGTTTCATCTAAATCAAGGCCAATCAATTTGAGACCTAAAATAGGTGGAAACTCTAGTTCAGTTTTTTGTAGTGAAAAATGAACATCACTATGATGTTTACCAGACCCGAAAACTTTTGATATTTAATAATTTACCTTATTCCTCAATTTTACCAACTCGGTAACGGTCACCAACTTTCCCTTCCCTTGATTATACATAAATTCCCGAACTTTGGTATCAATATAGGCGTCAATGAATGATGTATCATTGGACACCATGGCGTATCTCAACCACGGGATCAACTCTCCTCCACCATGCATATCCACCAATCGATACATCTTCATATCCTCCCGCAATCGACCCATCCCAACAAAGTTGGTCGCCGCCTGCTCCGACGACGCTCCCGAACCCATCTGAAAAAACTAAACGGTATTAGGTGCGCGGCGAAAAAAAAATAGAAAAAAAAAGAAAAAGTAATTCATCAATAACATAAAGAATTGTGTTCAAGAAAAATATAGAATTTTGTAGTTTCATATATCAAATGTGAGGAATACGGTACTACAAAAAAGTCAATAACAATGAATTATGAAAAGTTAGACGAGGAATGAGCTACACTTATGTACTTGGAAATTAAAATTTTTACTTATCAAAAAACAAATTTTCTTTTTAGAAATCATAACCACGTTGAAACCTAGAGTAGCGGGGAATAGTTTGTATTGGTTAAATTGTTTTATTTCGGCTCAAAATTTTTCGATCTCGTAATTTGCATAGTTATGCTCAAAAGTGAAAGCACATTGCTCCAGTTTTTGTAGGGCAATAACTGAGAGATAAAAATCTGCGAATTTTTTTCCGAAAATTTTCATTTCAAATCTCGGGGAAAAAACGGCAAGCGTGTCGCAAGGCTTTTCCCTTGTCGCAAGCTTGCGGCAGTTTGTCGCAAACTTGCGACACATTTTTTCTGGCGCAAGGGTGTCGCAAGCCGTGCAGTAGTTTTGCTGCTAGATGTCGCAAAGCTTGCGACTATTGGCGCAAGAACACCGCAAGCCTTGCGACAGCCGAATGTCGCAAGTTTGCGACAAACTGTCGCAAGCTTGCCGATTTTTCTCCGAGATGTTTTTTTCCAGGTGACTTTGGCAAATGTGTTTTCTCCTGAGTTAGTAAATTTTGGATTTTTTAAATTTTTAATTAGAAGGCTTACGGCTTACTCACGTTTTCAGATCTGATAGCCTTATGTCATGCAGCATGTTACAAAATTATAGTAGAAACATAGTGTTTCCTTAAATATATCTTCACTAAAGACCTTGTGATTTTTCTGAATTGTAAGAATGTTGAAACTTATATTCACCCATGTTGATCAAAATTACATAAGTTATCGATGTCGGTCAAACACGTTTTTCGAAACTAAAACCATTTTCAAAAAAATTAAAAAAAAAAAGCAAGTACCACATCTACAGTATGCTCTATTATCTAAGACTACTGTACCACTAAAAAATAATATATTTTCTTGGAAAAAAAAAACAAAAGAAAATCAATATTAACCCATAAAATTCATATGAAAATTAAAAAAAAATGAACAATTATGTTTTTTTGAAGCGCAAAGCAAGAAAATAATCAGCTGCGGATTGTTATAACACGCACACAAACTATTCAATTTCTTGAAAACCTTTGTTTATGAAAATATTGAAACGTATACTATACTAGTTCAATTCAAACGTGTACGTTAGTGTATTTTATGGAGACCTCGAGTATTTCTTTTAATTAAAAGAATGTTGAAACGTACACTGCAATCCAATATCGACAAAAATGAAATTGACAGTTTTCTTGAAAAGCTTTTTATCGAGAAAGTACTGGAACGTTCGAGGCAATCAAATGTTAGATGCGAAGTAGTAGTAAAAAAGTACAATTTAGAGAATTTTTAATTGTTTTTGAAGCTTTATTTATCCCGAGTTATACTTGCTACAATTGTAATTCGGCCAGATTTTCAATTTGAAAATCGATTTGTCTAATAGCTAGAAAACGCAAGAAATTATTGGTGAAAACCATGAAAAAGAAAATAATATACAAATTTTTGATGAACCTCATCCAATATAAAATTTAAAGGTTCTACATGTTGACCCCAAAAAAAATTTTGTAGTTTCGCTCAGGATGAACTAAAATGAAAAAAAAAACTGTTTTATCCCATTTTTAATCCCATTATGTCAAGTTCACATTATTATATTTGTTTGTATGAATTCCTAAACTAAAACTGAATCGCATCGAGATCTTCTGAAACTTTGCAAAATTCAAAACAATGATTATAGTAGATATTATTTTATTTATATGGGTAGAAACAAAGTGTTGTTTCAGTTGGAATGAAACCTCAAATGAAGACCTCAAGTATTTTTTTTATTCGAAGAATGTTGAAACGTACATTCGTCTTGTTGCTGAAACCTACATGAGGAAACTTATTATTTTCAGCAGGTAAATCATATAAGAGGATATAAGGATGACTCCCCCAAAATTATTGAAAATATATGTTTTCTTGGAACAAACAGAATAAACTCAATGGTAACCCATAAGACATTCACATGAAAATAAGAAATAAAAAAAATTATATTTTTTTCAAATTATATTTTTAAACAAAGCGAAGAAACAATCTACTGCGATTCGATTTCGCTTGAAGGTCCTGTACCCAATTTTTTATTTGATATTGTTCTTTACACCATTCGATTCGGAATGGTTTTTTTTATGTATGCACGAAAATTTTCAGATTACGAAATTGCGTTTGAGTACTCGATTTTTGTGCTCAAAGAGGCCCCAATTCGCATTTTCCCACTGGGAAACTAAAGCGAATTCGCTTTTCCTTCCCCCTTCTTCGAGGAGGAAGCGAGAACAAACGATCAATAGGAGAGACGCAGACGGGAAAGGAAGACGAAAAAGCGAATTGGGCCTACTTTAAGCTTAAAATTCAAGCACTCAAACGGAATTTCATAATCTGAAAATTGTTGTGCATACATAAAAAAACATTCCGAATCGAATGGTGCAAAGAAAATTATCGAAACAAAAATCGGAATGAAATTAACGGATATCTTGAAAAGCTTCATTCAAGAAAGTACTGGAACGTATACTATACTTGTTCAATTCAATTATTTAAATGTCTAGTAGTTGTAAATTAAGTACAATTTTGAGAATTTTAGATTAGTACATTTTGTGACTTTGTTTTTGGAGTCTTATTTATCCATAGTTATACTTGCTCAAATTGTAATTCGGCCAGATTTTCAATGTCAAATTCGGTTCCCAGAGAAACCTTCTGCAAAATAATAAAACTGAATCATTTATAAAGTTACTTCAACGGGTAACAAAAACGGATATTTAAAGGGGATGTGGCACCAAAAAATAAGTTGTGTTCAAATTAAAGAGACCCCCGACATAGTAAAACCACCAAGGGAATTTTTACCGAAAAACTTAGTATTCGAGAAAATTGGATTTTACCACTTTTTTGAACGTAAACGTGGGTAAAAAATTCGCGGACTGGCGAATTTCTCAAATACTAGGTTTTCCGGTAAAAATTCCTTTGGTTTTTTTCACTATGTCGGGGGTACTCTTTAATTTGAACACAACTTATTTTTTGGTGCCACATCCCCTTTAAGTTCAATGTTTAATAAGAAATTAAAAATCAGTGAATCTTTATCAGAAAGAATGAAATCAGAATTGAAATAATCGACTTTCTTGAAAACCGTTATTTATAAAATTACTGAAACGTAAATTATACTTGTTTAATTCAATCCAATGTGGACCGTAAAGCAATGTTAAATTGAACATTAATTTAGAGAACCTGAGATTAATACACTTTATGAGTATACTTTTGGAATATGACTCATCCAGAGTTATACTCACTACATTCAATAGCTACAGAACGCTAAAAATCCTTTGTAAGAATAATCGGAAATAATTATGAAATTGTTGATAAACCTAAATTCATCAATGTGCAGATTCAAGGTCCAACACAATGAAGCCCGTTTTTAGGGCGTGTGTTCTCGATCGTATTTTGGCCTATTTTGGTCACTCACGTCATGTCAGCGCAATGAAAAATAGCAATTTGCGAGGTTGAGAGAGACGCAGAGAAAAGTTCTCCGAGAGAAGTACAACAGTGAAAGCTTCCATGGCCGACTGGTTAACGGGCG
>LR551525.1:0-10273 GCA_900536415.3 Caenorhabditis sp. 38 MB-2015
CGAATTGATCGTCGGGCCATGCGTGTGTTGAATCGACTGCTGCTAGGGTGTTCTCTTGGTCGCCCATCCTGCCCCCTCTGGGTCGTTTGAGCGGGAGTCGTTCGCGGGGCGGTTGTTCTGGGGCCGTTTTCTCCGTGGAGGCGTCTCTCACTGTTGGTGCGGGTTCTTCGCGGGCGGGAATCGTTGATTCAGGTGTCCATCCCAATAGTGCGTGGGTGATTTCTTCATCTTCCTCCCATTCCTCGAACTCGAGGGGATCGTCCCAATCGGACATTGGGGTTGAAGGTCGATTGGCTCTGAATTAAAATTCGTCCTCTCTTTTTCCACTCCCTCTCTCTCTCTCGTCTACTTTCTTGTCTCGATGATGAAGGTGTTCTTCCTCCTTCCAGAAATCTGTATGAGATTTCTTTCGGATTCGAACCGTCCAGGGTAGCGTGGTTCCCTTACGCTTGCCAATGGACAGAGGATGCTAGCCGTGCCCTAACTAGTTCTTTTCAAGTATGACTAGTTTTCTTAAAATGGGGGTCATCCCACACATTCGAGGTTTCAACTTGAATGTTGGCCATGCAGGGTCCCTCGGCGCCAGTAACTTTTCATATATATATATAGTCTGCATCTTAGGTTGGCTTGGTCAGAGCGCCTAATTCCGCAGTGCCGTCTTATAATTCAGAATATTTGAAACGGTCGTGCTCGTTTTCAGCGTTAGTCGCTTCACTTGGGAGCTTCGTACACTTTTTATATTAATAACCTAGATATCTCGCTAGTTCTCCTTTTAAAATCTTTTGCCCCAATGGGTTACTATGTTCTAGGTGCGGCAAATCAGGGTTGTGTCATGGGGTGTTTCTCCCGACTGACCACGTCTTTATGACACAACAGGGTTCACGGTTATAGCTCGTGAACACCCCAAAATCAGTCAAATTTTCAAATTCGATTCGGAAATTAAATATTTTATAACAATCTGGCCGGATTCACACCAAAAATGCGCCATAAAACTCTTCTACCTTTACACATTTGTTAGAATTCCAAGTATAACCTGTTGGACAAATTATTGAAAAAGAACTTTTGACCAGAAATAATAGAAAGAGCACCCGGAGCATTTTTTATGACAAATTAAATAAAACATTATCATGGTTTTTTTTAAACATATTTATCAGCATACATCATTATTATAAAACGTTATGAAAATTTTCGAAAGAACTACTGAACCATGTTTCTTAAACAAATACTTTGAAACTTAGTGATATGAAAAATTATTTTTGTGAATCCATAATTATGATAATTCCAGTTCAACAATAAATTTTTTCATTTGTAATGAACTAGACTCACAAAATTTTGTCAAACGGTTAAAATCCCATTGTAATATTAAAACGTTCCTTTAAATTACGGTTTGTTCACACAGCGACGAGCTTCTACAGAATTAATTTTTACTTTCTTTTTTTTCGATTTTTGAACATTGAACAGGGAAAAGAATATTATCGAGTTTAAGAAGTTTAAAATTTCTAATTTCCAGCCATGATGCATCGAATGGGGAGCTCTAAAAATGAGTGTCAAGCGAACTCTTCAAAACATGAACCAGTTTTCACAACAAAAGAAGTGACATCGGATAAGCAGAAAGTGTTGGAAAGAATGTTTGGAGGATATTTCAAGGATAAATCCAATATGCATTTCGTGCAAATAGTGACAGATCCAAAAGAAAAAGAGGAAATAAAGAGAAAAGAGGCGGAAAAGAGAACAAATCATATCAAAGTGGAAGTCAAAAAGGTGAAGAAGAAGAATTCGAAGTTGAACGATAAGGCTGTTGAAAGAACTCTTAGTAATGTATTGGAACATGTTAAGTAAGTTCAATTATTTTTTTATAGAATGAAAATTCAAAAATATTATTATAGAATTGTTCTTCCCTACATCTCTTCGTCTCTACACTGAAATGGACAAATTTGAAGAACTTGTCTGCGAATATTATAAGAATGTCATCTCTATTGAAGATTTCAAATTGTTGCCTTTGGTAAACCTTATTGTTCAAAAATATCATCAGAACGGAGTGTTTCAGAAAGATCAGAAAGCCTGGAATGCCTCCAACAGAATGTTGCACTCCAGAGGAAGCAGATGTCGATGAGGATGAAGGAGAAAATGTAGCAATGCGATTTATCAACAATTTCTTTGAATTTCAAAAAGAGGAGCGCGAGAAGGATAGAAAGGAAAAGCTTAAAATGAGCACAAATGTTGATGAAAAATGTTTGAAATGTGAAGAACTCATGAACGAGTTATACGAACGATTGAAAAGGATGAAAACTTTTGACCTTATCGTTAAAGAACTTGGCAAGAGACTTGAGGATAAAAATAAAGATCTAGAAACATTTTCAAAGTTAGTTATTGTATATTCTAATGTATTTAACGAAATTGATATTTTAGAGAACTCAATGGGATGAAAAAGAGATCAGAAGACGAGACAAATCAACTGAAAATGGAATTGAAAAATAAAGAAAAACGAATTAATCAACTTGATCAGCAGAGAAAAACGTGCGTAGATCTCTCCTGGAAAAATACGTTTTTTTTTTAATAGCAAGACAACCGTCATTACTAACTGCGAGACGCAGAACAGAAAGATAATCCGTGAAAAACTTTTGGAATGGAATAAGATATTTGAAAATCGCTAAAACTCTTTAATTTTCAAGCCTTTTCAGTAGATGAAATGTGAACGAGATTCAAAAAATTCAAGATAGAAAATATACGTGTGTGAAATCTTTAGAGCCAGTTTTTACTGTGTTACAAGTAAATTTTTGTGGAAAATTAATGCTTCAGCGATTTTTCTCATTTTACCAAATTAATTTCATCGAAAAGTCAAAAACTGGAAACGAAAATTGATGGCTTTCGTGCTCAATTTCAAGCTTCAGGTCTCAAGATCTATCAAACAACCTTACAATGGAGATTCAACTAGTCGACGATTCAGATTTTGCTTAAAATTTACACCCTCATAAAACTCCCTCCTGATTCACATCATGTACTTTTTTTTCATCGGAAATTTTTGTGAGATTTTTAAGAGTTCATTTTTCCTCCACAATGACAAAAAATTGGACATTTTGACTCTAATTGTTTATAGAAATAAAATATATTTCGTCAGCACAATTTCACACTGACTTTAATTATTACTTAAAACAATTTTTCAGAGAAGCGGCAGATCATGAAACCTGGAAAAAGAAGCAGATCAAGAAGTGTGATGATGTTGAAGAGCAGTTGAAAAGGTTTTGAAAACCTAACTGGAACTAATTACTGATTGACGAGCCTCATGAGAAGATCAAAAATGAGCATGACAGAAAACTAGACGACTTTGTTTTAATATCGTAATCCAAAAAATAGCCAGCTCGTTTTGACGTCGTGTCGAGCTCGAAAAATTACATTTTTCAATTTTAACAAAAATTACTGCTTATTAACAAGATTTTTAAAAGGAGCCGAAGAAGAAGTTCAGAATAGATGTAAAAGAAAACCAACAGGAGAATATTTTTTGAAGTATAAAAAAATATACATCCCAAACTATGGTTTACTACCTGTCGAACTCTAATAAAGCTCGTCGCGACAGTATTGATTTTTCATTTTTTGTCGAGCTCGAACGGAGGTCCACCAGAGCTGCTTTTCGAATTTGACCTCCTCAAGAGTATCACTAGGAAGTGTCTGAATAGTTCTATAACTTACACTTTTAGAGCAAATGAAAATGCCCGTGAATTAGAAGATGAATTGGAACAATCAAGATTATCGGAATGCAAAATTGTTGAAGAGAAAAGCGAAATGATGGATAAGATTCAGAAGTTGACAACACGATGTGAGGATCTGAAAAAGTATCAGAACAATAAAATATGAAGTCACATAGTATTCCTACATTTCTAGATCATGTGAATCCTTGCAAACCATTAATCGTGGAAAATCTGAACACATTGAAGCCCTTGAGTCTTGCTCGTTCGGAACAATTGTATATGCTCCAAACTTCATTTCAACAAGTTCCTATAATTTTGACACCTCCGCCAATGGCGTATCCTACACCAAAAAGGTGCCCGATGGTACGACAGAAAATGGGAGAATATGAGCAGATCTTGAGAATTGATGCACAATGAATGATGAGAATTATTTATGCAACAGTTGAAAGGTCAGAAACTTTTTATTTTCGTTTCTTATTAAAGTGCAAAATTTTAGATTCGTTGAAAAATGTCAGAATCCTCAAGAATTGTTATCAGCACAATCGGAAGTTGCGCATTTTGTTAAACGATTCGGGCTGTTTATTGGAATGGTTGACAAACAATTGAAGTTTTGTCAACAGAATGTTGGAATTCGAATCGAAGAATTGGCTGAAATTCCGAATTTTCCGGCTCCGTTCTCCTACTACTTTATGCAAAATTATGAGAGGAATTTGAAGAAAAGTGGAGAGAGAAAATGTTGGAAGAAAATAGAAGATGGAAAAGCGAAAGAATTGGAGGTTAGCGTTTTTGGGGTGACTGTGAACTACAAATATTTATCAAAATCTGAAATTGAGCTAAAATTCCAGCCTAATAATAAAAAAAATGCATGGAGAATCTAGTTTTATAATCACGAACAGAATTCAAAGAATATCAGATTAAAAAAAAACCCCCCATTCAATTAGATTTTAATTTCAGGACGACGAATGTTTAATATGTGTGGGAGATATGGAGCATGCCAAAAATGTTACAAAATGCACCGAATGTAGCAGAAAATATCATTCAGAGGTGAGCAATTTTTGAGAAATGGAAAGATAGCTTTATTAGTAGTTCCAACCAATTATCCTTCATAAATCTGGAATTTTCAGTGCGTCTCCGAATGGCTGAAACGAATGTCAACTTGCCCGGTTTGCCGTGCTTCTTTACCAGATCCACGAAAATTCCCGGAAATGTAAGTAATCAGTTTTGTATTTTGTTATTCTTTTTTCCTCGTTTAATAAATAAACTTAAAATTATCATAAAAATTATATCCTTCCAGCTGCTCGCTTATTGTTAGCAAGCTGAGCTCGACAAGCTGCTGAACATTCTCACTAGCTGCTCGAAACTCCGTAATGCTCATTTTTAAACCAATTATTAGATGTTTTGTCTGAAAATGGTTTCTGAATACAAACATTTCATTTTCAGGTAATCGCCCATCATCCCCCAAAATCTTTCGAAGGATTTCCAAAATGTTCAAGCTCAGCAGCTATAGTGAGAAAGTTGCTTGGGTGCTGAGCAGCTAAACGACTATAATAAAAATACTTTTCATCGGAGATAGAATTCTGGATTTGCAGGGTTCGATATATTCATTATCACTATTGTTAATAATTATACATATTGCATTAATTAGTACATATACAGGGTGACAAGAAATTATCCGGACAAACTCAACCGGTCATAGAAGCTTCAAATTAGAGATTTTTCCACAAAATTTTTTGTGAACAACAATCGATATATAACTATCAAAAAAGTTTAGCAAGTGTTCAAACTGATGACCTTTCTGAAATTTGCAAGCCTTTAGTCGCAGTTTCATATATTGGAACGTTCCAAATAGTTAATGGGAGGCCGCGAGTTTCGTCTCAAGCACGGACTAATCAATTATTTCTTCAGAGCTTCAACACGTAATTTACTTGATATAGTGTCACAATCATGTTTTCTAAACGGAGTTCACAGGAATCACATGATCTCTACTTGATTTCATACCAGCTATTTCCAAAGCGACTAAAACCCAGAAAAATCGCTTTTCTTCTGTAAGGATACTCAAATTTCAGATTTTGTTGATTAAAGTTAAAAAGAAAAGATAAGAAATCATCTGTGGCACCAAACTGAATAAAAAACCAGCATGAATCATGTTGGTTGTAATTATTGGCTCTGTTAACATAGATGAAAGTTGCCAAAAAAAAAACCTTTGTGTGGGCCGCTGCTCCAATTTTGTTTCAAATACCATAACTTATTTTAGATCTGAAGAATAGTTATCAAACTTTTTTTTTACTTTCTTGGATAGACATTGAACAGTTTTACAGTTCAGGAATATTTTTCGAAATTTCAATAACTGTTTAATTGGATGATGAAAAAAGGGAAAATTTTCTGTAACTTATCCTATTTTAGGCTGTTTGAATTGACTTCTCATTTTGACAAATTGAACTCAAAATTGAGAGACATCATTATGGGTATTTGAAAGTGAGTGGATGTACTATCACCAAAAAAATGTCAGGCAGATTGATGGATTTTCCGGGTTTTTAGAGTTTGTATTTGGTGAATGTTTGTATCTGGTGAATTCTCCGGAGAAGAGAGATATAAAAGAAAAATATATTCAAACATGAGAATACTGTTACTTTAACGAACTTCAAAAAAAATAGTTTATGGAGTTCCACAGAAAAAAAGGATTATAAATAATTTTAAACTTTGTATCGAGATTGAGGACCTCCTCGTTGAATTTGCGCGGTCAATTGTCTTAAAGCCTCCTTCAGAATTCGAGCAATCTCCTATTTCGCGAGTTTCAGATTCCTTTCCGATCTCGCTTCGAGTAACAAATAAAGTCGTCGATCATCTCCTGATTTTTGACCACTTGGAATGTGTTTTTTGCGAACACTGATGCCAACGCCGGCGAATTCGGCAATATGCGCGACGGATTCCTGCAAAATCAAAAGTTATTGAATTAAAGTTATGTTCGAGCTAGAATGTGGCTAATGCAATTTCAACTTTCAACCCCTTCAATTTCCCGGTTATTCTCATGCTGACGATGAAATTTCAATAAAATATCAGTTCAAAATAATTGATTTTGGGTGTTGAAATTTATGAAGGACTTTTCAAATTTTGAACCGATGACAGAATTGCATTTCACCATTTCAGGAACAAAATACGAAACTGAAGTAACCGGATGATAATTTTCGGAATATAAACTCAAATCTTATATCGAACTTGTTGCGGGAAATCATTAATATCCCATTCCTCCTCGAAATACTCCCATTCCTCTTTCTTCTCTTTAACCGGTGCCGCTTCTCCTCCAACATAGTTCAGTTTTTCGTTCAATTTATCCGCCATCTGTTTGACCAACATTGCCTTCGACACTTCGGCCGGTGCAATATCGCCTCCTCTCATCACTGCCTCCAGTGTTTTTTGCGCATTATCCTTCTCAACAGTCACAATTTTCTGGGTGTTGAGTCGCGATTGCAATTGCTCGGCTCGTTTTTTGGCCAATGCGATTTTGTCAGCGGTCTTCTCGTTTATTCGTTTCTCGCCACTTCCTCCGCTTAACATTTTGCCGTTCACATTTCGACGTTTTGTCTTGATCATGTTGTTGAGTTGTTCGTCGAGATCATCACCGTCTTCTCCTCCATTTTCCATACCATGAACCTGGAAAAAATGAGCATAGTTTTTTTTTTTGATTTGAAAACTGAAATATTATTCATTGAAAAACTCACTAATCTAGCTTACTTCTTTTTCTTCTTCTTATTCGCATCTGATTTCGCCTCATCATCATCATACATGTAACCACTTTCAGCGAATCCTTTTCCTCCTAATTTCACTTCTTTACCCTCTGCCTCCATTTTCTTTTTGAACCTTCCAAACATTGCCTTCAAATCGGCAGATGGTTTACATCCCGCCGTTTCGAATGCGCGACAAATGAACAAAGTCCTCGTAGTGATAAGGACAATTGTAATTGACAACGAGTATCAGGTTTTTGACGTCGTGACCACGAGCGGCGACTGAGGTAGCAATCTGAAAAAATGTCGAGTTGTTTTAGTCATTTTACAACTTTTGGTTTCATTTTAAGGGTATTCATAAACTTAGTATGACTCTCGAATGAGAAACCTTGGAGGAATTTCTTTGTTTTGTGGATTATCTTTTTAATAAGACCTTTTTGAGTTCGTTCAAAACTTAGGAAAGTTTTCTTAAGATATTTAAACAATAAAGATCTCATTTTGTTTTATCTCTATTTTCAAATGATTTTGTGAAAAAAAAACTCACCAAACCGTGAATTACTCCAGACTTGAAATCATTGATCGTAGATTCACGATCAAACTGATAAATTTCTCCATTCGCCTTTTCTTGCTTATCCATAAAAACAATCGACGTTTCTTGAGCAAACAACACTTTTTCCACCGACCAGAATTTCGACAGGTTTATCGAGAGTTTTACGAGCNCATTGCCTTCAAATCGGCAGATGGTTTACATCCCGCCGTTTCGAATGCGCGACAAATGAACAAAGTCCTCGTAGTGATAAGGACAATTGTAATTGACAACGAGTATCAGGTTTTTGACGTCGTGACCACGAGCGGCGACTGAGGTAGCAATCTGAAAAAATGTCGAGTTGTTTTAGTCATTTTACAACTTTTGGTTTCATTTTAAGGGTATTCATAAACTTAGTATGACTCTCGAATGAGAAACCTTGGAGGAATTTCTTTGTTTTGTGGATTATCTTTTTAATAAGACCTTTTTGAGTTCGTTCAAAACTTAGGAAAGTTTTCTTAAGATATTTAAACAATAAAGATCTCATTTTGTTTTATCTCTATTTTCAAATGATTTTGTGAAAAAAAAACTCACCAAACCGTGAATTACTCCAGACTTGAAATCATTGATCGTAGATTCACGATCAAACTGATAAATTTCTCCATTCGCCTTTTCTTGCTTATCCATAAAAACAATCGACGTTTCTTGAGCAAACAACACTTTTTCCACCGACCAGAATTTCGACAGGTTTATCGAGAGTTTTACGAGCAAATTCTTCCATTTGCTTGGGGAATGTTGGGGAGAACAGAATAGTTTGTTTATCTGGTCGAATATTGTTTACAACTTTCATTATTTGTGGCTCAAAACCCATATCAAACATTCGATCAGCCTCGTCGAGAACAAGATATGTGCAACGGCGACGATTTGTCACTTTTCCTGTTCAGTTTCCGTTTCAGTTCGGCGATTCGCTCTGCAATTCCAACATCACCATGAACGCAAACTACACGAAAACCCAAACTCTGTAAGAAAAGTGAAATTTGTGTTGGAAATGATGCAATTTATGATTAGAATGCGAATAAAACTCGTCAAAACTACAAAATGATGTATGTTTCATCGGAAAACTCCACACTGGTATGAAACAAACAAATTAGAATATTCCTGAAATAAAATAAATAAATAAACAAAAATAAATAAAAGTTTTCGAGAAAGGTAATCATATTGATTAGCAACACAATTAATTTTTTAGGCTGCAGAATAAATCAATCCGTTTTAGCTCACGGCCGCAAGTTCGCTCTATTGAACTAGGAGAGGAAATTTAGAAATTTGAAAAAATACTATTTTTTCATTAAGAAAAATAATCTTTATGAAGAAATATAATCTATTTTTGAATAGAACATTAAAAAGAAATTTATTATTAGATAAAAAAAATGATATTTGAAAAAAAAACAAATAATAGAGGCTTCGCTTTCCATACAATTCTACTCCCATTCGGAGTCGTCATCACTCTCATCGCTGAAATCCACGAACCAAAATGAGAAGAGTCTCACCACGCAAATTTGCACCAAAACCGCCGACACGGAGAAGGCCAAAAATCCGTACAGAATCCATTGATAATCTTGCATTTGGTTTACGATTGGTGAGCAGATCGAACTTCGGATTTTCCCAAAATTTTCCAACATCGTATTGCATGCAATATCGATCGAGGATAACTTACTCTGTAAAAACAACCTTGTGATTTTATTGTGTTTTATCGTAGTTTAGTTTTGAATTAATTTATGTTTTGTTTGTTTTTCCTAATTTTCACAAAATAAAAACCCCATATTTTGAAATTCCCTCTAATTTTGTTGTTCAAACACCAAGTTTGACGCCTTCTTTCATTTAATTCTTGTTTTTTTGGTTTTTATTGATAAACATTTCAGAAAAAAAATGTCCAAAAAAAACTCACAGTTAATGGACTAATCGATCGCTTCAAAGAGTCGACTAGCTTTGTGTATTGGACACCAATATTATTCGAGATGTTGTGACGTCTTGGTTCCATTTTTTGAATGAAATCCACAAGAAGATTTTTGAATTCTGAGTTTTCAACAACGAAGTTTTCCAAATCTGTTTGGCAGCGAGTCATTTTGTCTCGTAATTCTTTTATCAAACGGTTGTCCTTCCCCAAATCACCCACAGTTCGACTCATATTCTCGATTCTATCGAGTTTACTTCCAAACTGATCCAGTGCATCAAAATGAGCATCCAATCCGACCATCAACATTTCGATCTTCTGCGTATTCTCAGCAACCTTCAGATTCTGACGAATCAATTCTGATGGAAGAAGTGGCTGTTTTTGGAAC